>JAJIBD010007652.1:0-94300 GCA_021461705.1 Cryptotis parvus | reverse complement strand
TCAGATCAAAATGAATTAAAGATCTCAACATCAGACATGAATCTATAAGGTACATAGAAGAAAACATAGGAAAATACTTTATGATATCTAATCTAAAGGCATCTTAAAAAGACAAAACACCAAAGGGAAATTAAGAAATTGATTCCATTCACAATGGTGCCACAGAAAATCAAATACCTAGGAATCAGCTTAACCAAGTGTGTAAAGGACCTATACAAAGAGAACTACAAGACAGTACTTCAAGAAATAAAAGAGGACACAAGGAAATGAAAACATTCCCTGCTCATGAATGGGGAGAATTAACATTGTCAAGATGGTAATACTCCCTAGAGCTTTGTACAGATTCAATGCGGTTCCTATAAGGATACCCATGACATTCTTTAAAGAAATTGACCAGACACTCCTGAAATTCGTATGGAATAATAACCCCCACAGATAGCTAAAGCAATCCTCGGGAAGAAGAAGATGGGAGGCATCACCTTTCCCAACCTCAAACTGTACTACAAAGCAGCAGTAATTAAAACAGCGTGGTACTGAAATAAAAACAGACCTTTGGACCTATGGAATAGAGTTGAGTATCCTGACACCCACCCTCAAAGACATAATCAGTTAATCTTTGATAAAGGTGCAAAGAGTACAAACTGGAGTAAGGAAAGCCTCTTCAACAAGTGGTGCTGGGAAAACTGAACAGCTACATGTAAAAAAATGAATTTCGACCTGTGTCTAACACCTTGCACAAAAATCAGATCAAAATGGATTAAAGATCTCAATATCAGACCTGAATCCATAAAGTAGGTTGAAAAAATATAGGAAAAACCCTCCACGACATTGAAGCTAAAGACATCTTCAAAGGTGAAACACCATTAACAAAGCCACTAGAAGAAAATATAAACATATGGGACTACATGAAACTAAAGAGCTTCTGCACCTCAAAAGAAACAGTGACCAAGATAGAAAGACAGTTCACAGAATGGGAAAGAGTATTCACCCAATATCCATCTGATAAGGGGTTAATATCCAGGATATATCACGCACTGGTACAGCTATATAAGAAGAAAACAGCCAACCCCATTAAAAAATGGGGAGAAGAGATGAACAGAAACTTTGACAAGGAAGAAATCCGAATGGCCAAAAGGCATATGAAAAAATGCTAATATTCACTAATCATCAGCGAGATGCAAATCAAAACAACAATGAGATATCACCTCACACCCAGAGACTGGCCCATATCCAAAAGGGTAAAAGCAACAAGTGCTGGCGTGGATGCGGGAAAAGGGGACTCTCATATATTGTTGGTGGGAATATTGACTTGTACAACCTTTCTGGAAAACAATATGGACATTCCTCCAAAGACTAGAAATTGAGCTTCCTTTTGACCCAGCCATACCACTCCTGGGAATATACCCTGGGGAAGCCAAAATCACACAGCGGAAACACAATCTGCACTTTTATTTTCATAGCAGCACTATTCACAATAGCCAGAACCTGGAAACAACCTGTATGCCCGAGAACTGATGTCTGGATAAAGAAAGTGTGGTACATCTACACAATGGAATACTATGCAGCTGTTAGGAAAAATAAAGTTATGAAATTTTGCTATAAATGGATGGACATGGAAAGGATCATGTTGAGTGAAATTAGTCAGAAGGAAAGAGAGAGACATAGAATGACTGCATTTATCTGTATGACATAAATATATCAGGTGATCTTACCAAAAGTGGAAATTACCACAAACGTGTGGGAGTCAGAGGTTAGGTAAGATAGAGAAGGGAACATGTGTGAATAACTGTCAAAAGGGCTGATACCAACATAGAACTGAGTATTAAATACAGGCAAAAAATGCAAATGATGGCTTCTAACTGTATGTAGTGCAACCCACAATGTGTAAGAGAAGGAGAAGAGAGAGAGGGAAAGAAAAAAGAGATAAAGAACCTGCCATTTAGGCAGGCTATGGGAGGGGGGAATTGGGGACTTTGGTGGTGGGATATGGGCACTGGTGGAGAGTGGGGTACTGGAACACTATGTGACCAAAACCTCCAAACATGAACAATGTTGTAATTGTATATCTCACGGTGGTATAATAAAATGTTTAATAAAAAATGACAAAACACCACTGACAAAGCAAATAGAAACAAAGATAAACAAATGGGATTATATAAAGCTGAAAAACTTCTGCACCTCAAAAGAAATGGTGACCAAGATTCAGAGACAGCCTTGAGAGGGGGAAGAATATTTGCCCAATGCCCATCTGATAAGGAATTAATATCAAGGATATATCAGGCACTGGTATAACTTTACAAGAAGAAAAACAGACAAACCCATCAAAAACATGGGGGAGAAGAAATGAACAGAAACTTCCAAAAGGGATGAAATTTGAATGGCCAAAAGGCATATGGAAAAGTGCTCTTGGTCATTAGTCATCAGGGAGATGCAAATCAAAACAACAGTGAGGTATCATTGTACACCACATAGACTGGCACACACCCAAAACAGCAAGAACAACCGGTGCTGGCATGGATGTGGGGAAAAAGGGACTCTCATCCACTGTTGGTGGGAGTGCCGACTAGTCCAGCCCTTTTGGAAAGCAATATGGACATTCCTCCAAAAACTAGATATTGAGCTCCATTTGATCCAGCAATACCACTCCTGGGAATATATCCCTGGAGACACAAAAACACACAGAAGAAACACCATATGCACTTTGATATTCATTGCAGCACTATTCATAATAGCCAGAATCTGGAAACAACCTGAATGCCCAAGAACAGAAGACTGGATAAAGAAACCATGAACATCTACACAATGGAATACTATACAGCTGTTAGAAAAGACAAAGTCATGAAATTTACCTGCAGATGGATGGACAGGGAGATTATCATGCTAAGTGATAATCACTCAGATTATTATGGGGAGTAACATGACATTTCAGTCATGTCACTGACATGACAGTCAGATTATTATGCTGAGTGTCATGTCTATATCATGACAGATATAGAATGACTGCATTCATTAGTGGGATGTAAATATATATTAGTGTTCTACCAATTGTGAGAAATGGTAATGGCACTCTAGAACTGAGCATTGTATGTACACAAAGGGATTTAATTGATAGTCCTTAAATATCTATAGGGCTAGCCACAATGTGTAAGAGAAGAGAGAGAATGAGAGAAAGAGAGAGAGAAGTAAAAGGAAAAATTTGCCTGCCTTAGAGGCAGGCTGGGAGAGGGAGAAGTGAATTTGGGGACTCTGGTGGTGAGAATAGGGCACTGGTGGAGGGAAGGGACTGGAACAATGTATGACTGAAACTCAATCATAACATCTTTGTAATTGTATATCGCACAGTGGTATAATAAAAATTTTTTAAATCCCTAATTCTCTGTAAGAGAAAGGAAATTTTGCTGATGCATATTGTGGAGATATTTTTATGGAGAGTGCTATTACATAAACTTTGAAATGAGGTGAAATTTAAGATTAGGGGGATGAGAGCTTATATTATTGTATGTTTATCCTGTTTAAAACAAACATCTTACCCTGTTTGTTACTCAGAGAAATTTAGGAATGTGGGTCAGCTTCATGGTGGATATTGGATGTTGATCTTGGTGATAGGATAATGCTGTCAAACACAGGTCAACTGAAGGAACAAAAATCTTTACTTGTGACTAAGTGTAAACTTCAAAATGCTTCTTAAAAAACTATATATCAAAGCCTTATAAACATGGTTCCTCAGCTGCTCTAAACTAGCAGACATTTTCTTCTGATTATTCTGATTATGTAATCTAAAGGAAAGAACAATGTGTGAACTACAATGTCTTTATCACCTACTCTCAGAATTCATGCATATCCTCCTCACTTCTATAACGTCACACATGTCCACCTCACTCCTATGATGTCATGCTTATCCATCTCATGCCTATAATGTCACCCATATTTACCTAACTCCTACAATGTCATGCATATCCATCTCACTCCTATGTCACACATATTCACCTCACTCCTATGATGTCATGCATATTCATCTCATGCCTATAATATAATGCATATTCACCTCACTCCTATGATGTCATGCATATCCATCTCACTCCTATGTCACACATATTCACCTCATTCTTATAATGTCACACATATCCACCTCACTCCTATAGTGTTACACAATGGGAATTTACAAAGGACTCGTGATCTCTACGAGGTACAGATTATTGAGGGTCATCTTACATAACATTTCACCACATTAAAAATTTGGTATCACGTTAAAACATATAATGAACTATGACTTTACATCAAATTATGAAATTTGAGATTTTCAAGAATAGCTTTTTCTGCCTTTTTCATGATGCAGTGACCCTTTCAGACATTCATTTGGTCATTCTAATTCTCAATTAGTAAAAGGTGTCTGTTTATACAAATAGTTATGCACTTCTATGGGCTTTTAGTCTTCTTTCAGTGAATATCTAAGGATGTTTATCAATACTCTTCAAAATGTGAATATTCATAAGTGCACTACTTTATACACAAGTTAAAGGGTTTTATAAACTCTCTGAACTAAGATAGTCCAACCTGAAAACTATATATATACAAAATGTTCATCTGACTGCCAAATACAAATATCATAGCTAATGCTCAACATTAGGCTGGTGTCTAATATTACCTGAAGTAATATATGTCAAATTCTAATTTTTACATTAATTATTTAATTTATCTTTCATTTATAGAATTATATTTGACTGGATTCATCCTGTGAATATGTTGTTCACACTTTATAATGTACTTTCTTGGGTATGATTATACATAACAGATGCTCAGGATAATATTAGGCATTAAATTTAACATGTATATACACAAATGGAATGAATCATTAATATCTTATCATGTCATCAAACTCTTTCAACCCAGTTTTAAACACTATTCACCCCAAAACAAGGTTGAGTTAGTGATTAATACTGCTTAAGTCTCCAGCTAGCTAAAAAAAAAAAAGATGGTTCTATCTGCAAAAGCTGAGAATATTTATTCTAAGACTTAGGACTCATTTCTCATTCAAGAAAAACTTAGTTTAACATATATGTATCATATGCTGAACAATGAAAAGCACATATTCTCCAAGTTTACAGAACAATAGTAATATAGATAAATTCCTCCATTTTCTTTTGATTTCCTTTAGTTCTTAGCACACACTAGACAAAAAATCAAGATTATTTGTCTACCAACAATTAATACAAGATTCATTGATGCCAGTTGTTTACATAAAGATTACAAGACTTACTAAATCAGAATCTGGTATGCCTGGAAACAACCTAAATGCCCGAGAACAGAGGACTGGCTAAAGAAACTGTGGTACATCTACACTATGGAATACTATGCAGCTGTCAGAAAAGATGAAATTATGAAATTTACCTGCAAATGGATGGACATGGAGACTATCATGCTGAGTGAAATTAGTCAGAAGGAAAAGGACAGATATGGAATGATTGCATTCATTAATAGGATATAAATAGATACCAGTGTTTTACTAAATGTGTGAAATGGTACTGGCAGATTAAAACTCACCATTGAATATACACAAAGAGACTTAAGTGATAAACTCTAAATATCTGCAGGGCTAGTCACAATGTGTAAAAGAAGAGGGAGAGAGATGCAGAGACAGAGAGAGAGACAGAGAGAGAAAGAGAGGAAACGGGGGTACCTTCTGTTGAGGCAGCCGGGGGGGGGGTGGGCAGGAGGGGGTGGGGTACATTGGTGGTGGAAATGGGGCACTGGTGGAGGGATGGGTGCTGGAATACTGTATTACCAAGAACCAATTATGAACACTTTTGTAATTGTATGTCTCACGGTGGTATAATAAAAAAAAGAATCTGGTATGAGTATAGTTGTAGTAGAGGAAAATGATGGCTGAGAGTAAACTTGTATATACTTAACACATTTACTATGTTCGTGGGTTTCCAAATGTGGAACAGCTTCAGAATCAGCCAGCACCTTATGACAACTGCCTAAGTTTCTTTTCCTATTCCCACCTCACATACTTCACTTTCAGATTTTGTGGACGGATATGGACTGTAAATAGCATAAAGAAAGGAAGATTGGGGGGGTAGGAAGATATGTGGGAGACAGACTTCAGATGCAAAAGCAAACTGGTACATTTTTTCTACACACACACACACACACACACACACACACACACACACACACACACACACCCAGTCCCTAGAAAGAAATATCCCTAAAGTATCTTGACTCTGGTAGTGTTTATCCTTTAATGCCTTTTAAATTATTTGATAACATAATTTACAGGAAGTTTATTTAGTGTTAACATCTGTGGTCCCTTTGTGGCCTAGGAACCTCTAACCATGAAAAAGAATGTTTGAAGGAACGTTTCTGGGATACCACAAATCTTACAGATGACATATGAGCCATGGATTATGATGCCTTTGGAAAACACTACAGTAAATACTTGTTGTCTTAATTTACTAACATAAGTGAAAACAGATGCTTCAATTAAATGGCCAGTTAAATACAAGTGTTATATAATACAATTCAGCTGACAAATTTGAATGATTATGAAACTTAAGGTTTTCTCTGTAAACAGCTGTAAAGGGCACCTGGACGTTTTTGAAAAAGCACTAGCAGGTTGGCACTCCTGATCACTTGATCACTTGAATCCCGTTATTCATCGATTTGCTCGAGCGGGCGCCAGTAACATTTCCTTTGGACCCTATCACGTGCCAATGTAGCCCAATGGCTACATGCATAGTTGATTAAAGAAAACCATTTTCCTAATTTTTGCCAACCTGCTCATTCATTGATTTACAGCAGGTTGGCAAAAAATTAGGAAAATGGTTTTCTTGTCAAAAATACATGGAAGGGGGCCAGAGCGATAGCCCAGCGGGTAGGGCGTTTGCCTTGCACGCGGCCGGCCTGTGCCGGCCTGGGTTCGATCCCCGGCATCCCATATGGTCCCCCGAACACCGCCAGGAGTAATTCCTGAGTGCAGAGCCAGGAGAAACCCCTGAGCATTGCCGGGTGTGACCCAAAAAGCAAAAAAAAAAAAAATACATGGAAAAGGAATTTTTACAAACCTAGATTATGAAATACTTTAATTGAAAATGTACTTTTTTACTAACCAATTTGGTATTTCATTATAATATCAATATTTAACATGTGAGTTACTATTTCCCAAATGGAAAAAAACAGTTACTTGCTTTAGTGAATGACTATATAGAATTTTGCAACTAGATGGTTCCGTATAAAACCATAGTAATAACAGTATGTTGATCATTCAAAACTCAGTGGTGCATCACACCATGTTTTTTTTTTAAATTTTTTATTTTTACAAGATGTATAAACAATGTTTAACTAGTTTACTTATAAAAGAATTGAATATTAGCATTAGAAAAGTTTTACGAGATTTTTTAGCTTGACTGCAGCTACAAGTGGGAAAAATGAAGTTTCTGGGATTTAAGATTAAGCCGAGTCTACAAGACCTTTCCCCATTGTCACATTGAAAAAATATTACTTGAAAAATGTTTATTAGCCTGAATATACAGGACCTTTCTCCATTGCCACATTTAGAAAATACTACTAAAAAATTTTGCCAGTAATGTATAAAATTTTGCCAGTAATGTATAATAGTATGCTACCTGCACGGCAGAGCCTGGCAAGCTACCCGTGTTGTATTTGATATGCCAAATTCCAGTAACAATTATAGACCTCATTCCAGAATGGATTGAGGCTCTTTAAGTTCCTGGAGCAAGCAGATGCCCTTGGGCTCTACTAGCATGAGACAGGACATATGGAGATGTTACTGGGGCCCGCTCGAGCAAATCGATGATGAACGGGAAGACAGTGATACAGTGATTTTTACAATTACAAAGATATACAATTAAAAAGTTCATATTTGGGTTTTGGTCATACAGTGTAGCAGCACCCATCCCGCCACCAGTGCCCATCTCCCACCACCAACGTCCCCCGGTTCCCTCCCCTCCCCCCCAGCCCTCCTCCATGGCAGGTTCTTTATTTCTTTCCCTTTCTCTCTATCTCTTTCTCTTTTCCTTCCCTTCCAGATTGCGGATTATAGAACATACATTGAAGGGTTGTCATGTGTACCTTTTGCCTGTATTTAATGCTCAGTTCTAGGTTGGCATTAGTACCCTCACAATTGTTAGCACACTGTTCCATTTTCTGTCTTACCTAGCCTCTGACTCCCACACGTTTGTGATAATTTCCACCTTTGACAGGACCTCCTGATGTATGTTTCACTTGACCTTGGATATTGGTATCATAATATGTACCTATATATTTATGTTATGCAGATAAATGCAGTCATTCTGTAACTGTCTCTCTCCTTCTGGCTAATTTCGCTCAACATAATCTTCTCCATGTCCATCCATTTGTAGGCAAATTTTATAACTTCATTTTTCCTAACAGCTGCATAGTATTCCATTGTGTAGATGTACCAAAGCTTTTTATCCAGTCATCTATTTTCGGGCACTCGGGTTGCTTCATCACACCATGTTTAATCCACTTCCAGGACTTTCATATATCTGCAGTTTGTCTTCTATTTGTATTGTTAGGATTGTGAATACAATACCAAATGCATTGGATTATGAATACAATACCAAACATATGTATGCATGCATAAATATGTGTATATATAAATATATATATATTCACACATGTTTGCACAATTATATTTACTTTTTACTAGTCATTATCACTACAGTTATGGTTTAAAAGTACAAAAAGTAAAAATTAAATAAAAAAAAAATCTGTAGTAGAGAGGTTGGAGGTCTTCTAAGCACTTAAAAAGACATGAAAATGGGAAGTGAGGAGCAAGTATAAAGAGAGGAAAGATTGGGAATGATTTGTTGTTCATGAATATCAAAGCCAGAAAAACAGAGTTCAACGAAGGAGACTGGCATTTGATATGGTATCAAACACCTGCCGACTCTGTTCCAGTTCCAAATAAGATTCCATTACATGGGGACACTTTACCAGGAACTTGGTTTCATAGTAATGTTGACTACCAGTTAGGTGAAGAGAAACTTTCCATTTGAATTTAAGATATAACTCAACGAGTCTCTGGAAAGCACAAATATCTCTACAGGTTCTTTAAAATATCAAATGCCTGGGGCTGAAGAGGTAGCACAATGGGGAAGGCACTGCCTTACACAAATGGACTCAGTCACCAGCACCACACATGATCCCCAAGCACAACCAGGAGTGGCTCTGAGCTCAGCCAGATATGGTCCCACAAAATATATATATATATTATATTATAATACTATACCATATTATATATAATAGTATATATTAATTATATATAATAATAGTATGTTATAATATATGAGATATAATATATTGTCTATTATATATGCACATATAATATATGCATATATAATATAATAGCACATATTATAATATATAATCCAGTTTTACAATAAAACAGAAATCTAGGAACAAGTAGAAAAATCACTTCACATATAATACCATAATATCTGGTTTTTATTATGTACATGTTGTTACCACACTTCAAGACATGATGACTTATACCATTTTGAAAGCCACTTTAAAATAAACTATGATCTGACTGTACACTACAACTTTCTCAATTTGAGAGTACGGAGTTTACCAGATGAATGTGAAATGTGTGCTTTTGCAAGCTGGCTGAGGCCAAGATAAGTAAGTGGGGAACTCTATTTGCAATCAAGCAGAACATTTAGTATGACTGAGAAACACCACTCCAGCCTCGGAGAGAAAAAAAAACCCAGAAAGTGCACATTGTCTTCCAAAGGGATGATTTTGCAGCATCCAACCAGATGAAAAGTCAGCTGTGCGTGAGCAGCGCCAAAATGACCAGCAGGAAAAACTGGCTGTGGAAGCCAGAAAACTCGTCTGAGGGCTTTTAAGGTGCTAAAGGAAGAAAAACAGGGGAAAGGGAAGAAGGGAAGGAAGGAGGAAAGAGGGGATAGGGGGGAGAGACTGGAAAAAGTCTCTCCAGGTAAGGGCCGTGCCAGACCAACCACCCAGCGATGGAATGAACGGAGAGGGAGACACGGCACAGGAGTCCATAAACGTTAAGGACACAGGAAGAAAACACAACAAAGAACTGCTGATACACTCCAGTCTTTCACACTAAAGACAAAAAGCTGCCCTGAGCAGTAACTTCCGATGCCAGCAAGGAAAGGACACGACACGGAAGGGAAAATGGGAAGCTGAGGCGTGCAGTGCGCAGGCCTCCTGTGTGGCTGACACACTCTGACAACTACCCCCGCAGCCCTGTGGGTCACTGGGGCCTGCCATGTACCCTTGGCGATGGCGACACCAAAGGACCCAAGCACAGCACCCTTGCATGGAACCACTGGCTGAAAATCCCCAAGCACCTCTTGAGAGACCCCTGAAATTCCAAAAGAAAAATAAAATAGAAAGCTCCAACATCCACTTATGGTTTTTTTTTCAGCTTGGCATTTTTTTTTTTAGAAGTGCCAGCGGACTAACGAGTCTAGATTTTCCTCTAATCCACTCCACACGCAAAAGCTGCTCAGAAAAGCTGCTTCACGCGCTCTCTGAAGTTACAAACTTACTGCCAGAAGATCCATTAGAATCACCCTCGCACTATTAGCAGAAGTTAAAAAAGGTGATAGAACAGTTTCATTATTCTTTTTTTTCCCCAGAGAAAATGGTAAAATCCGGTCTTCAGAGTGGCCAGACTTACCCAAGCTTACATTTCCTCCTATACTCTACCTTCTAGCAGCTACTATGTTCCAACAGTTTTCTTTTCCAATAGTTATCTTTGCAACTCAAGATGAAATTACAGACCAAGGTCAACAACTCTTTCCTTCTAACTCTAGTGAAAATATTCATAGCTGGGGCACTATTCTTTGACTGACACCAGGCGCAACAGGGAATTGGAGGGAAAAGAGCCAAGGTAGAGAGAGCTGCTCATCAGATCATCTGAAACCTCCTGATTTACTGGCGAGTGAGGCTTTCGTTCCATCTGGGAGAATGGAAGAAGAAACCGCTGTCCTGTATCCCCTGGCTGCATATCTCTAACAGGACTGAATTCCAGGGTTCTCTGCCAGCATGGCTTTGGCAGTTGATCCAGACTCCTCCTTCAGCGACCAAATCCTCTGAGCTCAGAAAGAACGCCTGTTAGGTCACTTACACCCACACACACATGTGCACGGTGGACCTCTGCAGGGCCCTGGCAAAGTCAGTATTTTGTCTTATCAGCTAACAAACTGAAAAAACTGGGAGGAGGGGCTTAAGGAGCAAGGAACTCTGAAATTCTACCTTGGTTTCTTGTGAGAAACAAAGAGCTCTCGCATCGCATCCTAGCCAAAGTCCGTTCTCCACTCACGTTTTAACATATTTCAAAGTAGGACAAGTTATCCTATATGCTCAGAAATGACCTCATCAAAACAATTAAAGATGATAAAGCAAAATATGTACTGAACTGGGCACCACTATGGGGAGCCATTTGGAAAGGTAATTTAATAACCTTGTTTTTTGTTTGTTTGTTTGTTTGTTTTGTTTTGTTTATCCACACTCTGCACTGCTCAGAGTTTATTCCTGACTGAAATCAGGAATCACTCCTGAAGGAGTTGAAGGGAAACATATGGGATGCTGAAAAACTTCGAGCTCATACAAGGCAAGCATCCCACCCACTATACTATCACTCAGTCCTAACCTGGTCCATCTGAATGGGAACATTCACTGTTTGCATAAACTCCTATAATTCGCATGGACTGGGCCAATACAGTGTCCTGATTCTATTTGGTGTGGATGATGGTGGTTGAAGGGGGGCTCCCAAGCAGTGCTCAGGTGGCCCTGGGGCCATTTGTAGGGATTCTCAGTCAACTAAACCAGCAAATCAATACTGAGACCCCAGGATGCAGTGCTGCATCGGCCCCATGCTGCTGAAGAGTCCCTGGGTCACAAAGGGTGATCCTGGGGGCTCCAGAGTCCTACCTAAAAATTCTGAGGGGTATCCAGCATTGTTGGTAGACCAATCTCCTAGGGATGAGCTACATGTAACATTAGTATCTTAATCCTCTACTATCTCTCTATTCCCAATTTTCCTTAACGTCTTACATGAATTTGTTTCTACTTTGAGTATGTGTTTAAGATATATGTATTTGAGTGCATGACTACATAATAGGCATCATTCCTACAATTTTGGTTGTGAAGTAAGAATAAAGGATTAAAATAAGGATATGGGTATAGACTGCCCAGCAGTTGGGGTGCATACCTGGCATGCAGCAGGTACACAGTTCAAATCCTGGCAGAAGTTTCCAGGTAGCTCTCAAGCAATGCCAGGGTAGCTCTACAGGCTCCCCAGCACTGTGGGCCTAAGTAGTACCATGCCATAGGACCAAGCTTTAAACCATCTGATCAGTTTGGCTTAGTGTCACCAGTAGTAGCCCCTAAGATCACATAGGGACCCCCCACAAATAATTAAGATACCAACTGTTACAAGTAAAGGATAAATTTTTTGTAAGGCCAATATTCTGAAATATAAGTGACTCAAATTCTTTGAAGACAGGAACTGCCTTGTACTTTTTATAATTGTAATATGATGACTTTTATATAGAGCTGAATGATGAATGAATATTAAGTTCTGAAAAAAGACAATCAACAGTTGCTTCTCACAACTAGCTTCAGAACATTTATAAAAAGATGAATATTTTCTAGCACCAAAAATATCTTAATTTCCATTTTAATTATTTTTATATAGCCTGAGAAGAATGTTTCACATTTTGTTATATAATGATTTAAAATCCTGAAATAAGCAGCAAATTATAAAAAAAATCTTTAAAATGATATAAATTAAAACTTAAGTAGTTACTTAATTTACTGAAATTTTAACATTTTATTCTGCACTTTTCCAAAGGATTTATCTAGCACATACACATGTGATTTTTTAAGTGTGTATCTGTGCTTCTCAATTATGGCCATACAGACCACATTTGAAATGTTTTTTAAAACTTTTACCCTGACTGATTTAATCACAATTGTGTAGAAAAGCAAAATGTGGATTTTTAAAAAAATTTCAATTATTCTAATTTGCAGTAAAAATTTAAACACACAAAACAGATGTATTTGTACTAGTAGATAAACAATTTTAAACAAGAAAATACTGAATTTATATATTATAGCTAAAATTTGAATAGGACCTCAAATTTTCTCTAAATTTAATTCAGATATAGGCACTAAGAGTGATATATTTGGTCTGGGTTTCTTATGTACAAACATAGGTGTTTGATTCTTGATCTTGGAACAGTCTTTGAGATTATAGCACTTTCCATCTACTTTTCAGAATTTCACATGTTATTTTCAGACTAGCGAATGTGAGCTGATTTGATAGTAAACTGTACAAAGGAGCCTAATATATATCATTAAAGCTCTCAAAGGTCTCTTATAATAATCTGGACTATATGTTAGGGTTTGTTAGACAGTATGGGATAGGAGAAGTTTTCTGTAATGGAGCCAAACGAACATAGGAGCATTGGAGTGAATTATAATTTAGTCTTACTGTACATACATACAACTCATGCAATGTACCCTGAAATATTTGTCTCCCCTTCTTCCTATGTATTTCCTGGACCTTTGGGAAAATCCCAACACAAGATGATAAACTAAAGGAAATATACCTACAGAGTAGTCTGGGTTTAAACATTCTATCATGATCTTGGAGTCATGTTAAGGTTATGTGTTTACACTGATTTTATTTTTTGATTCCTAAAATATAAAAAAAATTATATTATTAATAACAGCCCTACAAAAGCTCCTTTCATGAACTATTTAATTATTTCATGAATTATTTCATGAATTATCTTCTGGCCCCCCATCCCAGCAGAGCCTCACAAGAAGCCAGAGGAACTCCCATACCATGAGGGCCGCCATTTTCAACATCCAGACTCCACAGCTCGTCAGAGCTCTACCCAACAGAAGAGCTGATCACAAGCCTGGCTCATCAGAGTCCCACCCTACAGCAGTCTATTTCAAGCCCAGGTATGCCTGACCCAGAGATTCAGATACACAGGCAGAGCTGCTACTGGCTCTCCCTGTGCCCAGCTGAACATGGTAGGCAGGTTCTAACCCTGGCCTTCCATCCCAGTAGAGAGTCGCAAGAAGGCAGAGGAACCCCCACACCATGAGGGCCGCCATTTTCAACATCCGACTTCACCGCTCGTCAGAGCTCCACCCAGCAGAAAAGCTGATCTTTACCTATCTTGTGTGGCCACTCTGTGGCCGTGAAGTTCATCAATAAATGCACAAGATGAGGGGCTACTACAAGAGTATCCCTCCTGCACGGCAGAGCCTGGCAAGCTACCTGTGTTTTATTGATATACCAAAAAGCAGTAACGATTATAGCCCTCATTCCTATGACCTGAAGGAAAAGTTTGAGGCTCTTTATGTTCCTGGAGTGAGCATATGCCCTTGGGTTACACTAGCATGTTACATGGGGATGTTACTTGTGCCGCTCTAGTGAATTGATAAACAATGGGAAGACAAGTGATACAAGTGATACAAGTGATTTTACTAATAACAACAGGACCTGAGAAAAACACCTTTCATAAATTATTCAGTATCTTCACAGTATCCTCTACTTGAAATATATTTTATTCCTGCTAACAAAAATTGAAATTGACTATATAGTAACTCCTGCTTACAGAAAAAAATGCCACATACTGGGGCCTCAAAAAGCATTTTTATAGGATCTGTAACAACAGCTTCATTCGTTTTATAAAATTCATGTTTTGCTAGAGAAAACTTTCATTTTATCTCTTTTACTTAAGAGATAGTGTCATCTGTGCTTTGTAGTGAAAGAGCTTCTATTTGGGAAATTTGCTTTTCATACTTCAATGTACAGCACAGAATCAGTGGCACTTGATTGACAATGAGGAAATTAGGATAAGAATTAACTGGACTCATGCTTACAGAAGTAAGGTCCATGTTGAACAGCAATTTTTATTTTACTTTTTTAAACTATTTTTTTATTGACTCACAGTGCAATGGACCATTACAAAGTTGTTCATGATTGGGTTTCTGTCAGTGTTAAAACACCCACCCCTCCACCAGTGCACATTTCCCAACACCAAAGTGTCCTACTTCCCTCCACCCACCACACACCTCCCCACAATCCCCTCTATAGCAGGCACTCTCTCTCTCTTTCTCTCTTCCTCTTCTTCCTCCTCCTTCTCCTCTTCTTCTTTTTAAATGCTGAATTTTTGAGTCTTTGCACTCTTAAGATACTTATCTCAGTTCTCAGGATTTACTAATATCAAAAACAACCATGTAGGAAGATAAGGTAGTCTGTTTTTTTTCTGGGCACCTTCCACTAAAGATGGAATTCTGTGGGGAGTAGGTAAGGTGCTAACACTAAAGCAGCATATTCCTCGGCATCAGAATACCTATATTCATAGCTCCACCACATCACTTTCAAGATGAGTGACTGTAGGGGCCGGGTGATAGTCCAGCAGGTAGGGCATTTGCCTTGCATGTGGTCAACCTGGTTCAATCCCTGGTATCCCACATGGTCCCCCAAGCACTGCCATAAGTAATTCCTGAGTGCAGAGCCAGGAGTAACCCCTGAGCATCACCAGGTGTGACCCAATAAGGAAAAAAAGGATGCATGACTATTCAGCCACTATTTTGTGGTTGTTAGATTCCCAAGGTAACTCTCAATAATCCCTGTCTCCTACTAGTCTCTCTCTTGTGCAATCACCTTGTGTGATTGGTCCTTAAGAAAAGACCAAGGTAATAGATTGTCACTACCATGATTAGACTACCTAAGAGTAAAGTTTCCAGGGTCAGAAAGATAGGAGAGCAAATAGGACACTTGCCTTACAAGCTGCTGACTCAGGTTAAATCCCTGGCTCCCCCACATGTGCCCTAAATCCTGCTAGGAGTGATTCATGAGGGCAGAGCCAGGAGTAAGCCCTGAGTATAGTTGGGTTTGGCAAAGGAAAATAAAAAAAAGATTTCAGTTTCCACCTTGCCTACAGACTCATCCAAAGCAGTGCACTTTGATGAAGCGACAATAAAAAATATGGCAAAGAAATATGGTGACCAACTGTTGCTACCAGCAGCCCACAAATGAAGCCCTCAGACCAATGGCCCTCAAGGAACTAAAGTTTTCCAAAAATCCTGGGACTCTTCTCTTCCTAGAAATCCTGGAGATGAGACATAAAGTATCACCAGCACCTTCCGTGAGCCCATAAAAGATCTTAAAAGAGAGAATGAATCTAATCAGATCCAGATTTCTACCTCACAGAACCGGTGAAATAATAAACATGTATTAGTTCAAGCTGCTAAATTAAATTAATAATCTAATATGTAGCCATGGATAATAAACATAACCTTTGGAGGCTTGATTTCATTCTTTGAAATGGGAATAATATTATGTATAGTTTTCATACTATATAAATTACATGCATATCACTGTATCACTGTATCACTGTCTTCCCGTTCATCATCGATTTGCTCGAGCGGGCCCCAGTAACATCTCCATATGTCCTGTCTCATGCTAGTAGAGCCCAAGGCATCTGCTTGCTCCAGGAACATAAAGAGCCTCAATCCATTCCGGACTGAGGTCTATAATTGTTACTGGTATTTGGCATATCAAATACAACACGGGTAGCTTGCCAGGCTCTGCCGTGCAGGTAGTATACTATTACATGCATATAACTAAAAATAATCATTAATATATTTGGATATGAACATAATTTTATAATATATATTTTTTGTACAACTAGATAACTCATTATAAATATATATATATATACACACACATAACTAATAGGTGGACTCCAACACCAGTGCTGCGTCTATTTAATTAAACCACATCCAAGTGTGATTCACCAGTGGTACATATACATTAGTACCAATGTGTAAAACACTAGGCCTGATATATAGTAATATGGTTGCTACACTGATTTAAATGTCATTTTAGGGCTGGGTATATGTCTCAACAATCGAATATAATACTATATAGAGGACCTGGGCTTGATTCCCAGCACTGCAAAAATAAATAAGTAAATATGTGTGTGTGTGTGTGTGTGTGTGTGTGTGTGTTTTTAAAGTTAGAACACACCTGCAGTGTTCGGAGCTTACTCTTGGCTGCGTGCTCAGGGATCAGTCCTGTTGGGGTCAGGGAGTGCATACAGGATGTCAGCTATTAAACTCAGGTTGGCTGTGTATAAGGCAAATGCCCTACCCATTGCATTTCTTCAGCCCCAAAATAGTATTTTAATAGAATGCAAGTGTAAAAATAACTGTTCTAGTTTTATTATGTTCCTCCTTTAAGTGATCCAATTAAAAATTTTGCTTACTAAATCACCATGATTTACAATGTTATTCATAGCATAATTGTCTCAGGCATACAATGTTCCAACATCAATCCTACCACAAGGTGACCTTCCCTCATCAAATGTCTCCAGTTTTTCCTCCCCACCCAAACTGCCCCTTTAGGAGGCATAAAACAAATTTATTTCATATTGCTTTCTCCAAGAAAACTTAAGAGGAATTGCAAATGCAGTTATTAGAAAATCTTTACAAGTCAATTTGGGATGATTGCTTTCTATATGATATTAATTTTTGTAAATAAAGAAATTAAAATGATTTCATACAATATAATGTCTATTCTCATTTACACCTACTTAACTCACCTACTTACTTTCCATATTCCTTATTTTGTTTTCCTATACTACACTTGTAAATTGCAGATCAGGGAACTGAAGAATGGGGAATATTTCTGAGGATGGTGACCTGGACAGAACAGTTGGTCACATTGCCTGACTGGCCCTCCCTGATTAGATACCTCACTTTTAACTTAGACAAATCTGTTAGTTTAGAGTAATCAATGAAAAGAATTTTATGTCTTTTCTATAATGCAGGAAAAGAGTGCATGTATAGTCAACCTGACTTGTGAGAGCGAGCTGGATTCTGTGTTGCTTGGATTGTTCAGGCTACTACAGAATTCTGGGCTGGCTTCAGGGTCATACTTGTCAGTGTCAAGGGCCCATAGGTTGCTGGGGGTTGAATCAGGGTTAGCTGCAAGCAAGACAAGCACCTTAACTCCTCTACTAGCTTACCTCCTGGCCCCCTGAAGGGAACTATGTTTGTTGTTTTTGCTTTTTTTTACTTAAATTCATCATTGCAGTGTTAGTATAAAAAATATACATTGGGGCGGGAGCGATAGCACAGAGGATAGGGGTGTTTGCTTTGCACGCAGCCGACCTGGGTTCAATCCCCGGCATCCCATATGGTCCCCTGAGCACCACCAGGAGTAATTCCTGAGCAAAGAGCCAAGAGTAACCCCTGAGCGTCACCGGGTGTGACCCAAAAACAAAAAAAAATTATTTTTTTACATTAAATCTCTTTTGGTTTGATTTGATTGTGGGTAGAGTTGGTGGTGGTGGTGGAGGGAGAGGGGAATTATACCTGGTGTACTTGCTTACTTACTTACTTAACTTACTTTACTTACTTACTTAATTACTTACTTACTTTACTTACTTAACTTACTTTACTTACTTTACTTACTCACTCTTACTTACTCACTTTACTTTGCTTACTTTACTTACTTTACTTACTTTACTTACTTTACTTACTTACTTTACTTACTTAACATACTTTACTTATTACTTAACTTACTTTACTTACTTTATTTACTTTACTTACTTTACTTTACTTACTTTACTTACTTACTTTACTTACTTTACTTACTTAACTTACTTTACTTACTCACTCACTCTTACTTACTCACTTTACTTACTCACTTTACTTACTTACTTTACTTACTGCTACTCACTCACTCACTCACTCCTGACTCTGCTCTCAGGGATCACTCCTGGCTGGGCTTGGGGTACCAGGGGTCAAACCCAGGTGACTGTGTGTGCAAGGCAAGCACCCTGGCCTCTGTGGTATCTCTTCCTTCAGTCCCCTTCCATCTGTTTTTACATTCCTAACATGCTTCCTTCATAGCAGGACATAGTCAGTCTCTTTTAGCTTTACCTAGTAGATATTCACCAAATAGTACTTGAAAAAAAAAACAGAAAAATCTGCCAAAATATTTTACAGCTAAAAAAATACTAAAGCAATTCTCTCTTAATTTAAAAACTTTTTGTTTTTTTTTTAGCAATAGAATCATTTTTTTCCAATGTGCCATCTAATAGAGTCCCACCAGCACATGGTTACTTCATACTCAAATAAAAACAAAATTTCTCCCACTAGGTTTCATTTCACTTTCCTCTGTACCCCCAAACCTCCTTGGCCTAAAATGGAAGAGATTCTGAGACTCTTCCCTGCCTCCCCTGCCCCTTGCAAATCTCAGCTCCCCTTTCAGGAAATAGACTGGGCACTAGAATGACACATTCTTGTTTGTCAGAGTGAGGTTCGAAGAGCTCCATGGCAAGTGAGAGCCAAACCCCAGGTGAGGGGCCGGGAAAATTTATAGAGCATGAGGGGATGGAGGCACCTTCCACTCCAAAGACAACACACTATTCCCTCTTTGTAATAAATCTTGGGAGTCGGAGCAGACAGAGACCTGGAAGACACAGTTACATCCTGTGCAGACTTCTCAATCTTGGCTTTCCCTCTGAGCACTTAACACCCACTGTGCTCCAGTCCCAGGAGACCGGCTGGGTCTGACTTTACAGAGAGCTACTGGTTTGGGGAAGCCTATATCTCTCAGCCATCCTTGTCCTAGCCCCAATTTAGTGTTCCAGCCTCTGCATGGGTGCCTTTAACCTCTACTAACGCCTAATCCCTACAGTCTGGGTTGCCCTTCTAGTAATTCCTAATCCACAGTCTAGGTTGTGCTCAAAGCTGTGTTTCACCCAAATTAGAACCAAGCTCTTGTAAGAACACTGCTGCCTTTTCCTTCAACTGGCAGCTCCCTAAGCACAAATGCTCAGTAGTATCCACCCACTTCAGAGCCCTGCATATAATTATGCAATAGAATTTATTTCAACAAATTGACCTATCTTTACCCAGAGAGGAAAACTGATATTACGTAGCTATCAAGGGTATGGTCTTTGGTCCCCTTCTAAATGAACTTGGACAAATCACTTATGTACTCTGCAGCACAATTTTATCCACTGCAATATGAGTGTAAAAGAAATATCTGCTTTTCAGAGAGATTTAGTTAGATTTTTCACTATAAAATACGTGTCCCTAAATATTTTAAATACTCATTTTTATTTAAAAAATGTCTAGTCACAGGTAACATGAGCTCAAAGAATGTCAGCTATACTCACAGTGCTAATAAACCTCGAGCTTTATTCTCTTATTGTCATACAGCCTTGTGCTGTTTGTCCTCTAAGTCAGAAATGATCTCCTGTGTCAGGTAAGACTCTAAGGCCAGAAACCTCCTTCTGCCAAAGCCAGGAGTCGCAGCAAGCAGCCTCTTGACCTCAGGCCATCTTGTTGCACTTGTGTCTTAGAAGCTTTCCTGTTATTTTCTCATATGTGCCTAAGGACCCCTGATAGCATAGCCTAGAATAGAAGCCTTTGCCTGCTCGCTGATTACAATCTTTCCTACTCTGGGTTTTTACAGAGAGGTGTGTCAAGTCCTGAGTGTCCCATTATAAGCTTTTCTTGGCTCCCTTCACTACAAATTATTCTCTTGTGGTTTTTAATTTAGCCTTCTTGCCAAGAAGAAACAAAACCTATGGTGGAAAGAATAAAGTTTCCAAGAGGTAGGATTCCAAAGGTGTAAAACAGTGAGGCGGTTCTCTTCCAGGGCCCCTGAGCTATGCTTTAATTCTCTTTCTGCCATACCATTTCAGAGGATTTCTCTTGAATACTCCCCCAGGCTCTAATCAGTTCCCTGGAAAAGCTGGTCCTAAGGCAAAAGTGCAGCTTTCCACTGAGAGGAGAAAAGGCCTCACAAAATCTTCTCCTGCCATGGAGGCTCCCTTGCCATCTTCTCTCAAAAAAATCGCCACCTTAACTGCTTCCTTAGAAGAACTTTGGCTGGCAACTTAATCATAAGATCACCAATTACTTGGCAGCTATAAATTTAAAATCATTTTACATATTGAGCCGCTTTTGCTGATCAATACAGCTTATTAGCTATCTAGAATGTCAACTCCTGTACAGAAAGTTGTGCATCTCATCTTAATTATTCCAAGATTGCAAGATATTTATCACTATTTCCATTCTATAGATGAGAAAACTGAGGCATATATACTAAATGATTTGTCAAAGAACATCATAGCAGGTGAAGAGAGAGTCTGTAGGTTTCTAACTTGACTCTAAGCTTTCTGAAAGTCAGAAAGACTATTATGCCAACATCTGATTTTCTTTAAAAAACAAAACATACAGATTGACCTAAGAAATGAAACAAATTACTTCTTATTTCAAAAAACAACTTTTTTGGGGCTGTGTGGATAGGGCATTTGCCTTGCAAGTGGCCAAACTGGGTTTGATCCCGGCATCTCATATGTTGCCCCAACTACTGCCAGGAGTAATTCCTGAGTGCAGAATCAGGAGTAACCCCTGAGCACCGCTGGGTATGACCCCATAAAGAAAAAAAATAGCGACTTATTTTTCCTTTTCCTATATCTCAACTGTAGGTGTAGTTGTGAATATATATAGATAGATATATAAAACATATAGGAGATATGTATTGTGCAAAAGTGATCATTAAGATGATGTTTAAGACAATTACAAGAAATAATTTCATTAAGCGAAGGCAACGGTCATATATAACTTATAGGGAAAAGTCCTAGAATCTTATATAACTTACATTAAAAAAAGTCCTAAGATTTGTCTTTCTAATAAATGCAGAATTTACTACATATCTCTGCTTTTTGTCCTTGATTTGTAAAATAAATGGGTAAACTAGGTCAGGGTTTCCCAAATATTGAGTTGTGATAAACTTGTCTATTTTAACAGTTCATTATTCCAAAGATCTGGGAAACATTAGATAAGGTGATCATTAATAAAAGTGTAAAGTTGTGCCTTCTTCTTAAATCACCAGTGATACTTAAAAAACTCTAAAGCAGGATGAAGTGTTTGTGTTTTTCACTTCATCCTGCTTTTGGATGATGAAAAAATGTGTTTTTATCCTTTTTTCTTGCTTAGCTTGATACTTCTCCAAATACATTCTGAGAGTGACAAGCTCCTGAAAAAAGAAACCATAGTTCTCCCTTTGGGAAAAATATAATTCTTAGTCAAATGAGTTTATAAAACAATTTTTTTTAGAGTTGTACAGGTTACTTCACTGAAAAAAATTTCAGAATCTACTAAGTTCTAAGATTTGCTATCATTCCCACATAGACTAAGCTTAATTCCCTAAGTTATTGATGGGAAGCATATATCTGCTCCAATTACCTTTGTTCGACATTATACCTCTTCCAAAATACAGTTTGATAAGGATAAATAGATCAAAGGAAGATCCTCAATAATCTCCATGAGTGCTGATGGATGGGGTCAAGGGAGGAAAGACCATCAGAGAGACTAGGTGATTTACCACTTATATAGTAATTATTTCTACAGAATTTTCTCATTTCTAATTATAACAGTACCTAGACAAATAATTTACATTATACAAAATAACTAAGCAAGTTTTATGAGTGGGTTTTTGGGGGCAACTAATTTCGCCATAATGAATAAAGAAATTTATTTTAAAAATTTTTAGTTCTTTCAACATTCAAGAAATTAATTTAAAGTATCAAGAGATTTGTACCTAGTGATTGCAACACAATAATTAAAGTACATGGATCTTGCATAAGTCTGTAGCAACAAAACTATGGCTATCATCTCTACATAGTGAATACAAGGCAAAAATAAAAAACATCTGCAAGTATGGAGCCTGAGAAAAGCCCCAGACTTCCCTTAAATTGTTTCCTTGCTGAATATTTCAGCAGTAAAAACAATTAATTCTGAATGCTTGAGGTTTAAAATGATCTGCTGAAATAGTTTTACTATAAACCGAGGAACAAGATTCTTAATAAAAGAAGATCACGTGTTTTTCTCTGCATACTTGTTGATCAGAGTGGAGAAGTGTTATGTAGCCTCTTCAAATTATTATTACTCTCTAAAACATCTTGTCATCTATCAAAGAGCCAAGCCCTTCAACCCTCACATTTTGCATTCAAGTTTCACTTAACACACAAAGAAGAGTTTTCACTTGGGACAAGACGATCCTACAGCCCAGTACCCTAGAAGAACCTTTGAGATATTCTGACTCTTCGATTTTTTTTGACTCTATACACACATCAGGTTTCTAACAAGCCCAAGGCTCTATATTACCTTCAATATTTTCCATCATAACTGCATGGTTAAGTTCCAGCCTGTTTTTCATAATCCTGCTGACTACAGCAGTCTGCAGCCATAAAAAGTCTTTACAAATCTCAAGTTGGCTTAGAAAAGTGTCTCTGCTAAGGGAGAAATATCCATGCAACCTTTATGTTCAAAGTCAGGCGAGTAAGGCAACACAGCACCTTGTGTTGGTGCTGATGGCCCTAAGAAATTCTTTCTGGGGGCTAAATATAAAAATCTTCATTTTCTCCTAATGGCATATGCAACCAAAAGAACTAACACTAAAGTGAAAGTAATTTAGCTAGGAAAAGGGGAGTGTCCTGTCCATAAATTAAACTTCTCTTCCAAACTGCCGAACACGAAGTGTGTACACATCAACACCTGACCCTCTTCTGGTGTGCTCTGCCAAAAATCCCTCAACCTCCAAATCAGCAGGCATGTATGCGATTCATACTGAAAAGTCAAGGTTTCAGAAGTAGCTTCTTTCAACATTCAAGTTAGTACTAATTTAGTCTCTGAGGAGGGAATTAAAAACATTCTAAAACTCTTAACGGATGACAATGCCCACTTACATACATGATTCAATCATCAATACTGTGACTTGAAATGATACCGTTCAAGCTACTGTGGACTTCTGCTAAACTCAATAATATATTTATGCTCATTTCTGTAATAGAGAGCTCGGAATAAAATGAAAAGAGGGGAAAGAACAAGCTCAAGCAACCCCCTTCAAACATTTGAACTGGAACTCTACACAGATCAACTCCTAATCCACCATATGGCAAAGCAGATCACATTTTCTATCAACATTTTAAAAACATATCTGCAAAATTATTTTAAAACACAAAAGAGCAGAGCTACTTGCCTTTTGGCAATTTCTGTGCATTTCCCAGGACTAGTGCAATACTCCCACAGAGAAGCAGACACCCCAAGCTGGAGAGCATGTTGCATTTGCCACCTCGCACAGGCAGTGATACTGCTGGGTGCCCGCAACCCTGGAGCTGCATTTAAGTGGACTGTCTCCCAGTGTCAGAGGCGGGCGGCTGCACTGAGCTGTGCCGTGGGCTTACTCACAGGGGGTGGAGACAGAATGACGTCACACCCTTTCACACACACACACACACACACACACACACAAAAAAAAAAGCACACAGCAAAAACATATCATCACATTTCCCTCTGCTAAGTTGTAACTGCCTCTTCCCTCTGTGATAGAAAAATAAATTGAGGGTCAATCTGGATTTGTGAAAGAGAAAGTTATTCAGACAATTTTGAAAGATTGACAAACTGATTTTTTTCTATCCAAAAAAGACATCTCAGAGTATTGAGAAGTTAAAAATACAAAATAAAGCCATATTACGAAGAAACTGGTTTTGATTAACTAGTGAACCAATGCAGTTCCTCTTTTCGACAGAAATAAATTTAGGAAAATATACTTTGGACCATTCATAGTTTCAGTATTATGAGAAACTTAAGAATAAATAATTGATTATATAATCATTCACTATATATAAATCTAATACATAAACTATATGTGCATATAAATAAATACATAAAGATGAATAGATACATAGATAGTTACATTATATTTAAAAATCGCTTTAATTAATTGTTCCCCAACCTGGATTAGGTTCCATAGTAGCAACTTTATCTACACTATTACATTCCTATTCATACAGTGGCTTTACATAAAATGACACTGTGATCCCATTTTATAGGTAGAGACACTATACATAGAGGTAAAATGAAAGCCCCCAAATCCCAGAGCTAGTTTGCAGCAGAACTAGCGTTCCAATCAGGAAATTGAAGTCCAAAAGTGCTACTCTTAATTAGCAGACATTAAATTCCAAAACTTAATGCAATAGTGGGGGTAATAATGCCTACTACTTTTTTATTTTGGCTTTTTGGGTCATACCCAGTGATGTTCAATGGTTACTCGGTCTCTAGCTCAGAAATTACTCCTGGTGGTGCTGGTGGGACCATATGGTATGCCCAGGATTGATCCTGGGTCAGCATAGTGCAAGGCACTCTACACACTGCACTATCTCTCCGGGGCCCACTGCCTACTTAATTCTATAGACTTCTAAAAGGATTTTGGGACAGTAAGGATTTGGGGATAGAGGACAGTCACTAAAAACAATGATAATGACCACTCCCCCAATTTAAATAAAATTGTGATGCTAACCTCAGTGTTTCTACCTCAAAAGTCTATAAATATCCTCTCCCCTGTGCCGGCCCGGGTTCGATCCCGGCGTCCCATATGGTCCCATGAGCACGGCCAGGAGTAATTCCTGAGTGCAGAGCCAGGAGTAATCCCTGAGCATTGCTGGGTGTGACCCAAAAAAAAAAAAAAAAAATCCTCTCTCCTATCATCGTTTACTCTAGATAGAGATATTATCCAAATTACCAGGATAATAAAATAGTTTAAGTACTCTCTGTATATGTAATAACTTTGGATTGTGTTTGCTTGTTTTTTTTTTTTTAATTTAGGCACCATGATTTAAAATACTGTTAATGATAGGATTTCATGAATATAATATTCCAACACAGCCTTCACCAGGGTCCCCACTCCAAACGACCCCCCCATCCTCCCACCCACCCCAGTCCCCCACCATTCACCATAAACTTATTACCAAAAGGGCCAAAAAACCCACTTCAGAAAAGACATTTGTACTCCTAAGTCCACAGTGAGAGGAAAATGGAATAAGACTGATCCAGTGAGATTTTAGTCACCAAATACCTCAAAAGAAAAGAGAACAAATGAAGCGTTAGCTCCATCTTTCAAACAAAATGTGAGAAGGTGCATTGTTAAAGTCATTTAGTGCAGACTGGCTTAAACTCTCACCATGGAATGCTCTGGCACAAGCTAGGAAGGGACTGGGTTATTTAATGAGTCTTTTTCAAGCCTAAATTTTGACTTGAATAGGCAGCTCTCTCGAGTCCTCATCCACATCCACCCAGCTGGCACTGCTGACTTTGCTTCTATGTACCATTGGCATTAAGTAAAGCCAGTGAGGCCACCGTGCCAGCAGGAAGTGACAGGTTTTCTGAGGAGGGAAAACAGAAGTGTTGAAAGGGAAGTTGTTTCTTTCTTAAAAAATAAATAAAAAAGAGTGAGGGCCTGTTCCTAAAGTAATGGAGTTTGGAAATCAGTCTCTGCTAGGTCCAGGTTCAGTTGGGTTTGCATTAGCAATTGTTATTTGTAATTTGTAAGTGACAAGAGGCTAATTAAGACAGGTGACTTGGGGCAGAGATGGTAAGGCAGGAAAGATGCTTGCCCTGCAGGTGGCACACCTGCATGCAGCCTGGGAAAATATGAGACATCACTGAATAAAGGAGTAGCTGTACTTAATCATTCTTATTATTCTGTCAGGAAAATATGGTTGCATTACCTTAACTAGTAGGAAAAAAATGGGCATTGAGTAAACACATCAAAAATATCTGAAATCTATTGCCTTATGACCTTTTGGCTAAGTTCGAGTGTAAATTTTTAAGAATTCTCCTTTGATCAGGGAGTAGACAGGTCCTAAAGAAACAGATCATGTCAGATGAGGAATTTCACTTTCTCAATGAAAGAAATGTTTTCCATCATGGCAAAGCCCCAACCCAAACAGGAGGTACGCAAATACTTCAGAACTATAAGTACATGACTACATGGAATAAAATTTTAGAGCTTAATCAAGCACTTTTTGGAGGATTTATAAGCTTTTTCAAATAAGAACTACCTCTCTCTGGTCCTGCACATTGGAGATATTGACTATGGAGTCATTTTCATACCCCCACTGTTTTCAGATGTTTTGAGAGAATGTCAACACCAATCCCTGGTTCAAAATTGCCTCTTCAGGCACTTGTGCCTGTATCTAAAAAATATAGAAATGCTAAATTATGCAGACGTGTGACAGTTTAGAATTTTAAACTGAGTATCACTAATATTTGTGAGAATTCTAGTGTGTGTGTGTGTGTGTGTGTGTGTTAAACTCTTAGACCTATAGAATATCCAAAGCCAAGATCAATATTAAAGTAAAACCAAAGACTCTGATGAACAATATGTTAGTGGCAGTTCAGTTTCACCACTTGCAACAAATGCTCTACCTTAGAAGAATGTTGATAATAGAGTTGAGAATCTGTCTTCGCCTTGTCTGGGAGTAGAGAATAAGTAAGAAATCTCTGGACCTTCTACTCAATTGCACTGGCAGTCTAAAATTCTCCCGAGATGGGCACTGTTGGCGGGATGGGTGCTGGAACACTGTATGACCAAAACCCAAATATGAACTTTTGAATTGTATATCTTTGTAATTGTAAAAATAAAAATTAAAAAAATAAAAATAAAAATATTCTAAAAGGATACTAAAAATATTGAATAGTAAAAAAAAAGAAAGAAATTATGTGCTGGTAACTTAACAACAAAATTAAAAGACATCATTCAGGATAGGTTTTGTCCTTCAAGTCCAAGATAATCCAGTCAAATGTAAACTTTATTTTTGAATAACAATTGTAATTAGTAACAAAATAGTCTAAAAAAAAAATTCTCCCGAAACAGTGTATTTTTTTGAAAAAAATTCCCCCAAATAGCTTATTCCTGAAGAAAAAAAATCTTGTTGCAAGACATTCAGGAAGAACTTTTATACAAATGAATAAAATATATTTGTATCTTTTCTATGATGCCCATCTATGTCAATTTTGTATAGCTCAGTATATACTGCCTAGAATATAAGATTTAATAAGTAGTTCATAAGTGTCAAATGAAATACAACACAGAAATTCCAGGTAGCCTAAAGTCTAGTTCTGGAGATGACTGAGAATGCTAGACTATAACCTGGAATGCACAATTTGGGGGAAGGGATTCTCCAATGGGCTCATGTGTTTCATATATCTTCCAAGCGAAGGAACTGATTCTTTTTTTTAAGGATGTTTATACAGTAAGCAGGCTTGGAAGATAATTGCTTCTTTATTATTACACACAATAAAGGTAACACAAAGGTAATGAAAGAGAATTCATTATCACTTCCAGTTATCAATGATTTAACTCCACATAAACCCAAGTTCTTCTCCTGTAAAATAATCTGTGCATGTATAGGTGTAACCTTTACTCTTTTGTGTTGCCCCATGGAAAAAGGGCTCCTAAAATGGGCAAAAACACTGATACTCAGTGCCTGTCCTTCTATGAAAAGATACCAACCTATACTTTATCTTTGACCGACCAACGGATGTTGTGTCTCTAATCAATCCTGTAAACTATGGGTAATAGCCTAAACATAGGATAATATCATAGCCCTTCATAATTCTTGACTTTAAGGTTTGTCCACTTCAAAGTATTTCATTAGATAATTTTTGTATAATGCCAGGTCTTACACTTCAATTCACTATAAGAATTGCCAAGAAACTATTGTTCTCGGTAAGCATGTCGCTGGACATGGATAATTAAATCATGTAGCACACTCTTTTTAGAAATTTCTGAAGAAAAAACCTGACTCTGAATAGAAAAAAGAGATTTTGTACTTTTTTTTCCTGAGTAACAGCATTTATTTTGTGACATTGTCACCCAGTTTCTCTTTGTTGACTGTCAGAAAACAAGAGCCCAATGTACCTTCCACCCAGCCTTAGTGGTGGACCCTATGCTGTGCTCATTTCACGCTATTACTCATTTTATTTTTCATCTCCACCCTTATTTTATGCTTATTTTACTTGGAATCTTAATTTATGTGAGCTTGATTTTAAGTGACCTTAAAATTGGCCTAGCATGGGTTGAGGAAATATTCTTACCTAAACTTCAAAAAATGTAAAAATTGAGATGAGTGGGGGGGTGTGGGTGTAAAACATATATTAGTTAGACAAGAGACTCCAACAGGAGGATGTGTTAGAGGAAATTCTGAAAGTCAAAGCACTGCAGGAGGGAATCCAAGCACATGACCATGCCAGGCACAGAGCTGAGGCAACCAGGATAACGGTGGTCTGGGGAATATACCCTAGACAGCGGCTTTTACTGGCAGACTAACTTTAATATATTATTGTATGCATATATAAGTGATGTGATGCATTTTAAACACGACTTATTAAACTTATCTACTCATTACTCCTTTTAACAGAGAAATTTTTCTTTGTACAACTATGCATAAGTATATAAAATATGCTTACAATACAAACATTTACAGAAAATCATAAAAAAGTTAAACAAAATTTATGTTACATGACCCCACATGGGGACTAGAGGGACGGATGGCATAGCAGATAAAGTACGTGCCTTATTGGTGTGTAGATTCTGGGTCAATCTAAGACAACACATGGTTCATGAATGCAGAGTCAGGAGTAAGCCCTGAGTATAGTGGGGTATGACCCAAATATAAAAACAAAATTTTTAAACAAATAAATGAAACAAATGATGACTCCTCATGGGGTCACAACCTAAAGTTTAATCAATGTGTTAAAGGATAAGCTTGAATAGCAAGGATCATTGCCTCCCAAATGATCTTTTGTTTATTATTTAATGGAGATGACTGCATTTTTTTTGGTATGTATAGTCCTGAAAGAAGGTGTAATGAAAAAATATGAACTTTTTAATTGTATATCTTTGTAATTGTAAAAATAAAAAAAAAAAAAAAAACTTTTAGGGACAGGAATGTAAGTCACTGGAAAAGTATATGTTTTAAATGCATGGGGTCTGGTCTAATTCTTAGCAGTACAAAAATAAAATAAAACAAATAAGAATAGTTTGAAATTGCCCATATAGTCCTCCTTGGCAATGATGCAAAATCCGAGGAGATGCAAGCCAAGCAGCTAAAATTCATGGACACACCAGTAACCGCCCCCAGCTGAGAGCTACAGGGCGCCATCAAGAGGAGTGCAGGCAAGACCCTACCCTGCAGAAGCCCTGGCAGCTGTACCCACACCCCACCCCTGCAACCATATCAACTACTAACTCCACTATTTCACTAATACTCTTTGCATAGACACCAAATAGAGAAATCCTTCAGGTAGTGCCAGGTTCAGGCTGAGCACTTTGGGGTCTTTTTTGCTCATTGGCCCAGATCACAGATCGTAAATTGTGTGAACAGATCACACAATTGTGATCTGTGATTGTGATCTGTGATTGTGTGGCCCAGATCACAGATCATAATTGCGTAAGGCTGCATATACAGCCCTTGGCACTTCCAAATTCATGAATACTGAAATTAGGAGCACACCAAATTATATGGAAAATAGCGTAGAAGCCAACTACACTGAACAAACAAAAACAGTAACACTGAAGGTTCAATTGGCAATAATCAGCTTAGTAAATCCTTAAAAGATGTCATTATTACCGTGTCAATAATGAACAAGGCACCGCCTCTCAACTACATTAATTACAACCACAGTTACCACCACCAAAGCAGCAATAATCTACTATGTGTGCTATGTGCAAAGACACTATTTTAAGCATTTTACATTAAATTAAGTAATTCAATCCTGCTAATAACCTATGGAGTTATTAAGAACTATTATCCCTATTAAAATAAGAAAGTGAGCACAAAGATCAAATTATGAAGCTATAAATGACTGTAAAACAGTGGTTTAAACAAGTACTTCTATACTGAGTCCACAGATATGTTATTCACAACTGGCTTCAATTGTGTAAGAGCGCAAGGTGAGCTTCCTTGAAATTTTCTAGGTTTCTTTTGTCTCATAAATATTCCCCTTTATATTACACCCTCCTGCCTCTCTAAATTTCCCATCTCATCCCTTACAATCTATTGATCTACTTAATATCATAATATTTTTAGATTATACTTCCCAGCTTTACATAAATGGAATCATGAGATTTTTTGACTAGGTTTATTATGAAGGAAGGAAGGAAGGAAGGAAGGAAGGAAGGAAGGCAAGGAGGAAGGAAGGAAGGACAGAAAGGAGGAAGGAAGGAAGGAAGGATGGAAAGGAGGAAGGAAGGAGGAAGGAAGGAAGAAAGGAAAGAAGGAAGGAGGAAGGAAGGAAAGAAAGGAGGAAGGAATGAAGGAAAGTAGGAAGGAAAGAAAGGAGGAAGGAAGGAAGGAAGGAAGGAAGGAAAGGAGGAAAGAAAGGAAGGGAAGGAAGGAAGGAAAGGAGTAAGGAAGAAAGGAAAGAAAGAAGTAAGGAAAGGAGGAAGGAAGGAAGGAAGGAAGGGAGAGGGAGGGAGGGAGGGAGGGAGGGAGGAAAGGAGGGAGGGAGGAAGGAAGGAAGGAAGGAAGGGAGGGAGGGAGGAAGGAAGGAAGGGAGGGAGGAAGGAAGGAAGGAAAGAGAAAGGGGGGGGAAGGAAGGAAAAAGGAAGCAAGAAAATGATTCACCAACATCTGGAATTAATTTCAGGAGCAAGACTCAAAACACAAAGACCAAGAGAAAGCAACAGGGAGGGTGTGATAAACAATTGGATGACATGTGGTAACTCCTTTCTCTGTACTATCACCGCTTAACTCCCCCTCAAAAATAAAAATTAATGTCCTATGAGTGTGAAAGCTTCATTATTGACACCATTTCTCAAAAAAAGTCATAAATGGGGTCAAAGAATAAGATGATCTAACAGGGACCTGAGTTATTCCCTATAGATTGAAAATAACTCAGGGACCTGAGTTATTCCCTATTGGCTGAAAATTCTCATTCCAACTGGCCCGACTCATTTGCTAGCACAGGATGAGCTGTACCAACCAACCCTTGGAAACCATCAACAACGAGACCTCAGTCACCAAGAGACAGCATCTAAGCTCTCTTCTGTCATCCAAATAGTCATTCCTAGACATAAAACAAAAAGGTCTCAATCCTATCAACGTTAAATAGTAACAAAGAGGAGAGGGTAGTCAAGATGTCAAAAAGGAATAGTCAAGTGACAGCTCTTGCCACATAAAAACTGAATGGTGTACAGAACTCCTCATGGGCTCTTGCTGAGAAAATTCACTGGAGAAAACAGACAATCCTCGAAGAGACAATTGTTCAGAAGGCAGACCTGCAGGCAAGATCAAAATTAAGGAGCACCTACCCTGAATGAGGGAAGGGGAAGCTCAGAAACTAAGAAAAAAAGACTGACAACTCCAATAAGACAGCACCAGAGAGAAAACCTAAGGTAAAGGGAGCTGAACACAGAGGACTTTCAGAGCATAAGTTTTACACCAGCATTAAGTGAAAAACAGAATGGTGTCTTACTGAGACAGTAAGACAGTGGGCTACCAATCCTGGTGTAAACAGAGAGCAGTCATTATGAGGTGACTCAAAGCCCCACAGAGCTCAGTCTCTACTCTGTCTGAACTGACAGGACCCTGCCTGCTCACCAAAAGGTTAATTCTGAGATGTAGATCATTTATACTTATGTCAGAAACTAATTTTTCACTGGGACACAGGAATTTTTTTTTAACATTTTATTATACCACCGTGAGATATACAATTACAACGTTGTTCACGCTTGGGGTTTCGGTCACACAGTGTTCCAGCACCCCGCCCTCCACCAGTGCCCCTCAGCCACCACCCATGTCCCCAATTCCCTCCCCCTCCCACATCCCGCCTAAATGGCAGGTTCTTTATCTCCTCTCCTCTCCCTCTCTCTCTCCTCCTTCTCCCACACATTATGGGCTGCACTCACGTTACACTTAGAAGCCATCATTTGCATTTTTTGTCTGTCTTTAATGCTCAGTTCTATGTTAACATCAGAACTTTAGACATTTATTCACTCATGTTCCCTTCTCTATCTAAACCAACCTCTGACTCCCACTCGCTTGTGGTAATTTCCACTTTTGGTAAGATCACCTAGTATATTTATGCCATGCAAATAAATGCAGTCATTCTATGTCTCTCCCTTTCCTTCTGACTAATTTCACTCAACATGATTCTTTCCATATCCATCCATTTATAGCAAAAATTCTTAACTTCATTTTTTCTGACAGCTGCATAGTATTCCATTGTGTAGATGTACCACAGTTTCTTTATCCAGTCATCAGTTCTCGGGCATACTGGTTGTTTCCAGGTTTTGGCTATTGTGAACAGTGCTGCTATGAAAATAAAAGTGCGGATTGTGTTTCCGCTGTGCGTTTTGGCTTTCCAGGGTATATTCCCAGGAGCGGTATGGCTGGGTCAAAGGGGAGCTCAATTTCTAGTCTTTGGAGGAATGTTCATATTGTTTTCCAGAAAGGTTGTACAAGTCGACATTCCCACCAACAGTGTATGAGAGTCCCCTTTTCCCCACATCCACGCCAGCACTTGTTGCTTTTACCCTTTTGGATATGGGCCATTCTCTGTGGTGTGAGGTGATATCTCATTGTTGTTTTGATTTGCATCTCTCTGATGATTAGTGATGATGAGCATTTTTTCATATGCCTTTTGGCCATTCGAGGTTTCTTCCTTGTCAAAGTTTCTGTTCATCTCCTCTCCCCATTTTCTAACGGGGTTGGCTGTTTTTTTCTTATATAGCTGTACCAGTGCCTGATATATCCTGGATATTAACCCCTTATCAGATGGGTATTGGGTGAATATTCTTTCCCATTCCGTCGACTGTCTTTCTATCTTGGTCACTGTTTCTTTCGAGGTGCAGAAGCTCTTCAGTTTCATGTAGTCCCATATATTTATATTTTCTTCTAGTTGCTTTGTTAATGGTGCTTCACCTTTGAAGATGTCTTTAGCATCGATGTCGTGGAGGGTTTTTCCTATATTTTCTTCAACATACTTTATGGATTCAGGTCTGACATTGAGATCTTTAATCCATTTTGAACTGATTTTTGTGCAAGGTGTTAGACACAGGTCCAAATTCATTTTTTTACATGTAGCTGTCCAGTTTTCCCAGCACCACTTGTTGAAGAGGCTTTCCTTACTCCAGTTTGGACTCTTTGCACCTTTATCAAAGATTAACTGATCATGTCTTTGAGGGTGGGTGTCAGGATACTCAACTCTATTCCATAGGTCCACCGGTCTGTTTTTATTCCAGTACCACGCTGTTTTAATTACTGCTGCTTTGTAGTACAGTTTGAGGTTGGGAAAGGTGATGCCTCCCATCTTCTTCTTCCCAAGGATTGCTTTAGCTATCCGTGGGGGCTTATTATTCCATATGAATTTCAGAAGTGTTTGGTCAATTTCTTTAAAGAATGTCATGGGAATCCTTATAGGAACCGCATTGAATCTGTACAAAGCTCTAGGGAGTATTACCATCTTAACAATGTTAATTCTCCCCATCCATGAGCAGGGAATGTGTTTCCATTTCCTCGGGGACACAGGAATTTTGTGGCCCTTTAAAGCCAGCAAAATGTGTTCTTTTAATCCCATACTTAGTCAGACCCATACCTGGGCCTGAGGGGGAACAACCAATCCAGAGGTGAGCACTGCACAGAAGAATCGCCATCTTAGCTTTTCCTAGCAGAGTCTCAGTCATGTCTCTGCCCAACAGACTCTCAGTCTCGTGCCATCCTTAACGCATTCTGAGAAGCTCAGAAACAAGAGTTCAGTTTTTTGCTTGCATCCAGCACAGATGGGGAAATTGTTCCTAGTCTATAGCTGGAAGCAATCTTTACTGAGAAAGCAAGGAAGAGTTACCATCCCACACAAGGCAGGTAGCATTCATCCTCAATATGAATCCACCCATCAAGTCATGGTGTGGAGGAACACTCCCAAATTAGTACTGGCAAAAGCTATGAAGATACGCTTGTTGGACAGCTGTAGTTGGATATATTGACCACAATTACTAATCACTTCCCAAGTCAGTTGGACTATGATGGCACATCAACTACAAGATATCAAAATGGTGAACCAAGGTCAGCCAGACCTTGGTACTGCAGCAACTATGTATCACTGGTGACCCCCTGATATCATCCAGTGATATACAAGTCATGGTTCTAACTACTTGTTCAGTCTTAGAAACACTTAAGGACTCCTCTCTAGCAATTTAATGGATGCCCAAATCAGTAGAGTCTCAATCATCAGCCTGACGTTGAGAATGGGTCACCAGATAATTGCTCGGCCTCAGAGAACCCAGAACTCCACTGTTTTCTCCAACACTGCATCAGAAATATTGGATCCAGAATTGCTCCAGAGTTACTTCACTTATAATGAAGAAGGTGCCTCTTCATGTTTCACTTATAACAAATAGGGAATATCTTTAGGTATTTTTTAAAATTTTATATCACCATAAGATAGACAATTACAAAACTGTTCATGATTGGGTTTTAGGCATAAAATGTTGCAGCAACCAACCCTCCACCAGTGCACATTTCCCACCACCAATATGTCCATTTTCCCCCTCTACCCACCACTCACCTAACCTCTAAGGCAGACATTTTCTCTCTCTCTCTCTCTCTCTCTCTCTCTCTCTCTTCTCTCTCCTCTTTTGTGCACTGTGATTTGCAATACGTACTCTGGCAGGTTATCATGCAAATCCCTTTATATACTTTCAATACTCAGTTCTAGTTTAGCATTACCATTTCCAACTATTATTGGCAGACTGATCCCTTCTCTATCTTACCTAACCTCTGCCTCCAATACACTTGTGTATTCATATATCTAAAATTATAATACATGTTTAATCTTTAAGCATGTATTTTCTTGGTTTTGTTTGTTTTGTTTTTGATTTGGGGGCTACAATCAGCGGCACTCAGAGTTTACCCATGACTCTGTGTTCAAGTCATGCATAATAAAAAATATTACTCATGATTATATAAAACATATAATATGGAGTTCCAGGGCTTAAACCCAATTTAGCCCCATACAAAGTAAGTGCCCTGTTGACTGTACTATCTCTCCAGCTCCCAAGCATGTAGTTCATGACGTTGTATTCCATTTTTTCAGTACTGAGTTATATTCTATAGTATATGCATCCCGTTATTTATTGACTGATCTGCCAATGAGAACACACCTTGGTAAGCAAAATAAAATGGACAAAATGAAAGCTTCTACTTGCACACAGTATGGTTTCATTAATCATTAAATATAAGGTAAAATGAGGATGGAAATGGAAAATGAGCAGTAAAGGAGCAAAATTCACCCTACTTAGAAATGAACTGTCCTTAACATTTCTGAGCTACTGTAAAAGTTAGCACAAATTTGCTGTTAAGAGTCACACAACTTTAATGTGTTTCAATTATGTAAACCTTTCAGAGGTATAACACAAGTTTCACCGGACAATAAGATGTTGACAGCGGGTAGGGCGTTGCCTTGCACGCGGCCGGCCCATGCTGGCCCTGGTTTGATCCCCGGCATTCCATATGGTCCCCCCGAGCACAGCCAGGAGTAATTCCTGAGTGCAGAGCCAGGAGAAACCCCTGAGCATTGCCGGGTGTGACCCAAAAAGCAAAAAAAAAAAAAAAAGATGCACTTATTCCTTGGATGATGGCATCTTTCCTCCATATTTAAATTAAGGAAACTAGCATCTCTCTGCTGCTTCCATCAGCATGTTTTTTCTGATTTCCCTTTAGTCTTCCTCTTCTACTTTTAGAACTTTTATGAAGGCTTTAACCTGACTAAGTCCAATCTGTCTATTTTAACATCTATAATTTTTCATTCCATATGTAATATGGAAATGTCACTTTGTCATGCAATCTAATATATACATAGGTTACTGGGAATTAGAACTTGGGATATTTTAAAAGAAAATTTCCCGAAAGTAAAGTTTCTCCAAAATAACTATGATGATGATTCAAAGAAGATAAGGACAATGTAGATATTAAATACAAATACTTTACACTGGAGAGGTGAAATATGAAATAGTAAAGATAAACACGGAAATTTAGTTTAACTACATTCAAACCCACTCTTCGTTTATTCTTCCTGAGGAAACCTACCATATGTGTCACTATGTACATAATATATGTTATATTATCTCTATAAATTCTACCAACTTCATATATGATTTCTATATGACTTCTAAGCCTTCACAGGTTTCACCAAAACAAATGCAACCAATTTATCCATACTAAGAAAAATGCTCTGGGGGATCTTTATAACCAAAGCTATCAGAGACTTTAAAATGTTCAAAACCTTCAACTCTATAATTCACCTTGGGAAATAGATGCTATGGCAATGTTAAATTACATATAAAATTCACCCCAAGAACTTTATAAAAAATAAAAACTTGCAAGATCATGAAACATAAGACATAAAAGTCAGTTTACTGTATTAATTGAGATATAATCAAATTGGAAAATACTATTCAGTTACTAATAACTATTTTATATTGGCTGCAAGAGGAATCCTAATATTTTAGGAGAAAATGACTGTTTATTAAATGGCATGCAGTATATACACAACTATTTTAAATGTAAATATGAATGCATATATGAATATCTATATATATTTAAAGGTTGAAAACATATAAACCAACACCAGCTGTCATCATTTTGTAGAATTTGTGATACATGTTTTCTTCTATTTATTTGTGGTCTCAAAATTTCATAAGAAAGTACTACTTTTTGTGCAATGAATAATGCCTTCCGAATATGTCCCCCAAGTTATTTTCTGATTTTATTCTATTTTCTATAAACATTTTTCAATTTAGTGAGGTAGTATTACAGTCAAATGGGAGAATCTGTGTCAACAATCTTCTGTGATCATGCAAAATTTATGCGAAAGCTTGGATTAGATACAGCAACCTGTCCTGAGAAACAGGACACAGGAGTTTGAAATGTCCTTGTCAGGAGGGAAACTATGAAGTAACAGCCACAACCCAGAAGAAGAAATGAGGTGTGCACATAACACCTAGGGAGCAGGGGATAGGGTTAAGTTGAATAAATTCCATCTCTAACTTGTTTTTTGTGACCTGCACATTACTTTGTTGAAATCCTAATCTCCTAAAATGATAGGGTTAGGAACCAGAGTCTTTGGAAGAATGTGAGACTCTTGAATATAACTAGTGCCCTTGTAAGAGGATGCAAGAAGCCCTGTATTTTCCATCAGGTGAAGATGTGAGTTCGTTCCCTGAAAAAGCACCCACACCCAGCTATGCTGGCACCCTGATCTCAGATGCCTAGCCTCTAGAACTATAAGAAATGAATTCCTGTTGTTTACAAGATATCAAGTCTTAGTAATTTACTACAACAGCCTTGTTGGATGACAGGCTTAGCTAGCTTGGGAGCTTTGCTCACAGTTTAATCTATTTACATGCTCTTAAGCCAAGGCTCCTTCTAATGAGATCTCTCTTCTATGTAAACACTGATAGAAGGTGTGGCATTTACAGAAGTCACTTTGACTCTGAATAACTTCTGACTTATGCATCTACTAAGACTTCTATGTTATCTAGATTGGGCACAGCTCCTCTTTATACCCACTGCACCCAGTGTGGGACAGTTAGAATTTACCAGGAGATTGCCACACTGGTACATTGAGACTATCATTTAAGATTATAGGAAGGATCACACTAATTTGCCCTCATGCAGGCAAGCATAACCCTTTCAGTATATAGAGAACAAGATACTCATAATCACCCTGGAGCAGATAAATAAGAAGGGCCTTGTGAAGGCCCTTGAAATTAAGATGTATTACTTTATAAATTAAATGAAGCCCATGAAATTAAGATGTATTACTTTATACCAGCCCCCTCTCCAGTGTTTTTATATGAGACAATCTTGGAAGAAGGGATTAGTCTTTGGCATAATCCTTTGTTTATACCTGTAATAGGGTGTGGCACCACCCTTCTACACTCTGTTTAGGGTTCTTTGTTGACAGAACCCTGCCTGTCAACAGTTAGGATTACTTTGGTGTATGTAAGGGGACTGACTTGAGGCACTCGCCCTTTTTCCTGCTCCTTCTTTTGGGTAGGACTCCTCTCAGGTGAGAGCCTCTCTGGTAGGAGACTTGGGGGCTCTCGTGTATGATCTAAGTTCTGACCAGAGCTAGAGTTCTTTCATTATATTGGATTGCGGTGGTAAAGCTTTTGTACTATTAAAAGCCTCTTTGGAACTGCGCTGGACTCGTGAGTTTTCATCTGTTCACCAGCAGCCTTGGAGGTAGAAAAGAACTTCTGTCCTGATACTGTTGGGGAACCCAGCAGCTCCCTGACACAGCCTCAGTGAACAAAGATAATGACAAAACATTAGAAATTTTTTATTACTAACCTGTTTAATAAGTAGCCAACTGATTGGTGGACCCAGGAGAGTTTATATGTGAACCCAAGAATGAGAAAGCTGATAAACGGGTCCCTCACTCCTCATTCAAGTCAGTTATTCACAAAATAAAGACCTCACTGTAATATTCAGTGACAGTTCATACACTCAACAAGATGAAAGAAAAGCACCAGTAAGTAATAACATCAATGTATTGATGCAAAACTGACCAACTACCCACATTTAGGTAAGACAGATGTGTTCCAGTCACTACACTGCAGAACGATGTCTAAGGACGCCTCACTCAGAACATACCAACATTCCCAAAAGCCCAGCATTCAATCCATTTAGATGCTTAAGAAGTATCTGCTAAACTAAGTTGCTATTCATTCCCTTTTGGTACCCTGCATAACTCAAACCACAACTACAAAGAAGCAGATTTTGTCCTTTGAAATGTCCAATTCCCGTGTGTTAAAGAACCAGAGAGGGCAGAAACACGGTTCTCTTTCTGTGATCATTTCTGAAATGAGTGAGTGAGTGAGTGAGTGAGTGAGTGAGTGAGTGAGAGAGAGAGAGAGAGAGAGAGAGAGTTGCAGTGTCCCTCACTTTAGGACCACTGCAGGAAAACTCCAGTGGAACAAGACTGCTTACTAAACTCTTGTCAAGTTTCTGATCTCTAATATCCCTAATAAAACTTTCTTAAATCACACAGCTCTTACCTTGCTTTCTTCACTGATTTATTCCTTATTGTTCGTTCCATTTTTCTAGCCCTTAGTATGTTTAGCTACTTTCACTTTAAATAGTTATTACTCATTTTTGCCTATTTTTATTGAAGATGACTATGAGATATATTTAATCAAAACTTTTGGAGAAATAATTCACTGTCACTGTCACTGTCTTCCCGTTCATCGCCGATTTGCTCGAGCGGGCACCAGTAATATCTCCATATGACCTGTCTCATGCAAGTAGAGCCCAAGGGCACCTGCTTGCTCCAGGAACATAAAGAGCCTCAAACCATTCCATCAGGTCATGGGAATGAGGTCTATAATTGTTACTGGTATCTGGCATATCAAATACGACACAGGTAGCTTGCCAGGCTCTGCCGTGTGGGTAGGAGAAATAATACCCTTAAATTATTTTTGTCACTTGTCAGACATTAAAGGAACATGGAATCAAAAGGAATATATGCTTATGTATTGATTTTTACTGGCACTATTCTTAGTGACGCAAAATAGTTTTATTTAAAGAAATTTAGAGTAGAGAAATAGAAGAAGAGAGAGAGATAAAAAAGAGAGATGCTTTCAATAGAGAGAATGGGCTTCTCTAGAAGGAAAAAGCCAGGAGAATATGCTTAATGTAGAAGAAAACCTTTAACATAAAAGGTAGAATTGAGATCAGAGTTAGACTTTACCCTTAGTGAAAAGTCAGGCCACTATCTGTTCAATCTACTGGAAACACAGGCATTTAGTTGATGGCCTTGGTTAAATAAGAATTCGCTTAGAAAGGAAAATGCATCAGTGTCGGGATGCCGCCGGGGTCCCTAACAGTGCTGGGAAGCGAAGTTCCCTTCTACCTCCGGCCGGCGGAGAATGGATGAAAACTCAGGAATCTGATGCAGTTTTAAAAAGGCTTTACTAACACAGGTTCCGATATACAATCCAAGAGCAGGGAAAACCTCTGAACTCTGGGTTCCCAGCTAGGCCCCAGCCAGGTGTAGGCCAAGATGGCTGCCACCATGTGCTGAGGCCCAACAGAGAATGGAGAGGACGGAGAAGCAAAACACCAAGGGAAGCCGAAATGGCAAAAGGGCCTTCTTTCTTCTTGCAGCTTATTTTATAGCTAGATATCCGCCCAAACTCCCTAACCCGGCCCATTCTGTGTTGGGCTATCTAGAAATGAAAACAGGAAAACAGCTCTATAGAAAAGTAGCAACTTCAGCAGGCCTTCTGGCTGTTTACAAGGACCCAGAGCTCATTTAAAGCCTCCTAGCAGAGCTGGAAGGAGCTATAAGCTAAATGTAACTTCCCCTGGCAGGGAGAGTCAAATGCCCTCAGGTAATTTCTCCCAGCACCTCACCTAATGTATTGAGCCAAGATCTGCCTGGAAATGCCTCTATAGGGTAGAGAAGGGGGTTTCTGAATGGCATGTCTTTCTACCAAAGACTATACTAATGCCAGTTAAATATTTCTCCAAGCCTTCACAAGAGTCTCGTCTATTTCACGGAAGTTTTGTATTTTAGGTGCCTTTGAGTTATCAGGGAGCCATGCTTGCTTGCTTGGAAGCAAACAGCATCTCTCTCTGGTCTAATTACTTAGAGATCCAACGTGGCCAGGCAAATATGCTGGTAAGATCTAGCTAGTCCCATGATGATTGTGGTAGCATGAGAGAATATTTATACCAGCCAGTACAGAATACATGGTCAGATAAACTGCCACATTTAAACTATACCCCTATCTACAAAGTGATCTACAGGAGGCAATCCAGGGCAGATGCAGAGATTTTAGGCTTTTAGGTGTCCTGTAACACATCAGTTACTTTTAGTCATTATGAGCAGACAATATTTTAAATACATTATGACAGTAAGCAAAAAGTAAAAATTAAGGATGACATTTTGGCTGCTTGGTCGAAGACAGTATCAAGATCAGAAGTGGATGCAAAAGGCAATGAAGGTACATTTTACTAGTAGCGAATCCTAAACACACTTAAAGCCACATATCTTGTCATATGCCAATTCAAGATGTCAGCATTTTTCACATTCCCTCCCTACTTGGTATTCAGGAGATTACTATTTAACTGAGGTACAAAAATAACAATAAAAGAACATTTCCAAAAATATATTGCATGGAATTTAAATGTCAGGAGAAAATGTACTTTCCTTCTCTATCCCAAATCATTAAACCTGAGGAATCTTTAACTAAGAATGATTGCAGAGCACATGATTCTTTGCTCATAAAACAACTTGGAAGAAAACCGGGACTCTCCATTTGGCTTCGAGTTGCTGGTGAAGCAGGAAATGTTCAAATATTCTGGACTCCTCCACAAGGCTCGCGGTCTAAAACTGAATAAGAAACGCTTTCAGAGAAGATGGGAGATTAACAGGTGTGGGACTTAAGAGCCTGTTTTCTCCCTCTCAGACTCCCAGAAGTGTCCCCAGAGCTCTGTCTTTGGGTGGCATAAGGAGATAGTGTCCTCGGCAGGCTAATGCCCAGATACAAAGATTCTTATGTTTATTCAGAGCTGAAAGGAAACCATGAGTCACATATAAAGGATTAAGTGTTTAACGAGATTTTTGCTGTTCCTGGAATTCTTACTAGGGAAAAAGAGCAGTTTTCTTAGTGCAGCAAATGCTATTTTTCAGTTTAAAGATGAAAAGCATGTTTATATGGGCAAAACTAAATGGTCTTTCCAATTTCACTGTATCTGCTGATGAATTGAGAGTTTTTCACACTTAGCAACACTAGACATTTAAGTGTTCTTAAATAATAGACAATTATAAAACTCAATTTTACAGTATTTTTTAATTATATTTTTACATACAAGGACATAGTTCTATTAAACACTATAATGTTAATCGTCCCGTGCTACTGACAAATGTAGTAGTTTTAAAACAAAAACGCTCTAATCTAGTTTTTCCTTATTTACATATTTACCGAATTTTATCCAAGTATTTTAATATTAGTGATGGACATAAATGAAAAGAACGTCTCACAACTCTTGCCTTTCTTACAACTTACAATAGTTGCTTTTTGGGTCACACCTGGCAATGCTCAGGGGTTACTCCTGGCTCTGCACTCAGGAATTACTCCTGGAGGTGCTCAGGGGACCATATGGGATGCCGGGATCGAACCCAGGCCGGTATAGGCTGGCCGGGTGCAAGGCAAACGCCCTACCCGCTGGGCTATCGCTCTGGCCCCTTACAACTTACAATAATTTTTTAACTCAATAATTGCCTTTAGTCAAACGATATCAAGCAGGACTAAAGTAAATGTGCATGTATGCTAATGAATATTACTTTAAGGGACTATTAAATTATGCGTTATGTGGGATCAAACATACATAAAAAGTTAACTGTTATACATGAAACCAAGGTTGTTGTTCATTCACCAGGCTCATTTCCCACTTTGGAAGTGCAAGAATCATTCTGAAATCCGTTCTAAGATTCTTATATTTGTGAGTCAGTTTGTTGGGGATAGAGGTGGGGGTGCAGGGGGAGATGGGCCACAGCCTGCTTTACTCAGGGCTTAAGCTTGTTTTTGTCCTAAGATATTCCTCCTGGAGATACAGAGGGAACCATATGTGGTGACATATCAAACCATAGTCAACCCATGCAAGATGAGCACTTAAATCTGTGTGGGTATTTTTCGTGGGGGATGGAGAGGGGGTTAGGGCCACACCCAGTGGTGCTCAAAGGCCATTTCTCTCTGTGTACTCAAGAGTGACCCCTGGCAGTGCCCTGGGACCATATGTCACATCATGCCAGGAATCATACCAGAATAGTGACAGAAACTGCTTTATGCAAGGCCCCCACCTAACCTCTATAGTATCCCTCCAGCCCTACATTTCTGAGTATCAATTGATTTAAGCTATAAAGAATATTATGTATATCTGGTGGCAGTTGATGCTTGGAGTGGCCACTGCTGCTAAAAAGAAAAGCATAAGCATTTCTCTTATTTGTACAGTTTCTCTCAAGTGGCCGTGTGGTTCATCAATAAATGCTGGAGATCAGAGGTGACTACAAGAGTATGCCACCCGCGGCAGAGCCTGGCAAGCTACCTGTGTCGTATTTGATATGCCAAATACCAGTAACAATTATAGACCTCATTCCCATAACCTGATGGAATGGTTTGAGGCTCTTTATGTTCCTGGAGCAAGCAGATGTCCTTGGGCTCTACTAGCATGAGACAGGACAAATGGAGATGTTACTGATGCCCACTCAAGCAAATTGATGATGAACGGGAAGACAGTGATACAGTACAGTTTGTCAGATTTGGATTTGGGCCAACATGACATCACTTGTATCACTTGTATCACTTGTCTTCCCGTTGATCATCGATTTTCTCAAGAGGGCAACAGCAACATCTCCATACTTCCTGTCACAAGCAAGCAAGTGTAGCCCAAGGGCATCTGCTTGCTCCAGGAACAGAAAGAGCCTCAAACCATTCCTTCAGGACATGGGAATGAGGTCCATAATTGTTACTAGTTTTGGCATATCAAATTAAGACACAGGTCACTTGCCAGCCTCTGCCATGTATGTGGTATACTCTCAGTAGAAGGCTCTCATCTGAAGCATTTACTGATGAAATTTGAAGGGAAAGATCAGGTTTTCTCTTGTGTGGAGCTCTGAGGAGCTGTGGAGTCTGGATGCTGAGAATGACTGACCTCATGATGTGGGAGTTGCTCTGGCTTCTTGCTAGGCTCACTGGGATGACGGGTTTCGCTAGAACCTGCCTAGAACTGTATACAGTGTATACAGTGTATTCCAACATGACACAACCTTAACAAACAGAATACCACTTAAGAAAGTACAATTGGGGGCCGGAGCGATAGCTCAGCGGGTAGGGCGCTTGCCTTGCACGTGGCCGGCCTATGCCGCCCGGGTTCAATCCCCGGCACCCCCATATGGTCCCCAAGCACCGCCAGGAGTGATTCCTGAGCACAGAGCCAGGAGTAACCCCTGAGCATCGCTGGGTGTGACCCAAAAAGCAAAAAAAAAAAAAAAAAAAAAAAAAAAAAAAGAAAGTACAATTGGAATATAACCAAACCCACTTAAATGAGCTTTACAACTAAAGAAGTAGATTGTAAATTCATTGTCAGTCAAAAAGAGCAACAGAGGCTAGAGAGATAGAACATTGGGTAGGTTGTTTACCTTGCACACAACCAACAAGATGTCTGTGATCACCAGACATCCCATATAGTCTCCTAAAACCATCAGGAGTGATTCCTGTGTGCAGAGCCAAAAGTAAACTGGAGTATTGCTGGGTGTGGCCTAAAAACACCGTCTACCCAAAAGAAGGTGCGGGGGCAAAAAAAATCCAACAGGTATTTCCTGTTGCAGAAGCATTACTAATTAACTTACTTCCAGGAATAGGTTTGATTTAATATAGTTTGGGGGGGTGATTTTTCACCTTCTTCTCCAAGTACTGAGGAATAATCTACTACATAATATGAATTTTATCCATTGTAGTTATTATTTTAATATCTAAATTCATATCTCCATCTTCCACACAACAGTGAGCTCCTTGTGAGTAGAAACTGTCCTCCGACCATCACAGCCTATAATTTTTGTCTTGGGGTGAAGATCTCTCACAAGCATGATTGTCCATCATTGCTGTGAGAATAATCAGAATTAAGGGACTAATATGACAATGCTGAGACCTACTATGTGTCCATCTAGAAGAGTCCAGAGAAGGGGACACTCATTTTATACAACCATTAAGGGTTTTGGAAAGAAACATCAAGCTCCAATTGCTCACAGAAGTGGGGGGGCACACAAAAAGAAATCAATAATTAAAAATTGAAAAGTGCAGTGGGATTCTTGGTAGCAAGTCACATCCAGATTCAAGGACATAACCAATTGCAGATGGCATTGTAAATAAATTCAAAGAACATATGAGCATCAGTTTCCTTTCACTGGAAACTATTTAACTCTAGTAACTATTTCTTTTCTTTTTTTCTGGATTAATACAAGGTATTTATAATCTAGCTATTTTATTTTTTAAATTTTTCATTATACCTCCGTGTGATATACAAAAATGCTCATGATTGGATTTCAGTCATACAGCATCAAGCACCTGTCCCTCCACCAGTTCCCATTTCCCATCACCAATGTTCCCAAATTCTCCTCTCCCCTCCCCCAGCCTGCCTCTATAGCAGGCACTTTTTCCTTTTCTTCTCCCTCTCTTTCTCTCTCTAGCTCTCCCCCCCCCTCTCTCTCTCCCTCTCTCCTCTTTACACATTGTGGCTTGCCCTACAGACATCAGGTATTTAGGGATAATCGTGTAAATACCTTTGTGTACATTCAATGCTCAGTTCTAGTCTGGAGTTACCATTTCCTACAATTCGTACTGGTATATATTTATATCCCACTAATAAATGCAGTCATTCTATATCTGTCCTTTTTCTTCTGACTAATTTCTAAAATGGAGCTAGGTAAATAAAAGAAATGGACAAGGTTGGTAGTTTATGGGAACTTTAAACTCAGAATGCCACACCCCAAGGTAGAATGCTGCCCCTACCCAGGTCTTATAACTGCTCTATCTATACTCCTTCTCCCAGAAGAATCTTCCCTTGAGAAATCCCATTACAAAGATATTTTTCATGATAAACTAACATCATTGGATGTTTAAAAGTATAGTTCAAATAGATTAAGACAGGCATTTAATGAAAGCATGTTGTTCATCTCCCCATGGTGATTCTAAGCAATAAATATTGTACGTGGAGGAGAGTCAAAGCTGTCAGCCTATGAGGCTGTTAGCCCTCTGACCCCATGCTTTTTTCTCTATTTCTGTGTTTTTTCTTTTATTTTTATTGAATTGCCATAAGATACACAGTTGTTCATGATTGGGTTTGAGTCTTACAATGTTCCATCACCCATTCCTCCACCAGTGCACATTTCCCACGACAAATATTCCCAATTTCTCTCCCACCACCTTACCCCAGTCTCTATGGTAGCTCTCTTTCTCTCTCTCTCTCTCTCTCTCTCTCTCTCTCTCTCTCTCTCTCTCCTCTCCTATTTTTGAGCATTATAGTTTGCAATACAGGTACTTAAAAGTTATGAGTCTGTTCCTTTGCCTACTATCAACACTCAGTTCTTGTCCAGAGTGACCATTTCCAACTATCACTATCATAGTGGCCCCTTCTCTACGCTAGCTAGCTGCTCTTCCCCCTCCACCATTTATGTCTTTTCTAATCCCTCACAGCATCCCTGTTTGAGACCTATTAACCAGGTGTTGGTCCCCAGTAGTCAGCCTATTAACTTAGCTACAACAGTTTGCTTAGCATATCCCATTAGTGACAGTCAGCATCCTGTTCTGACTTTTTAGCCATAGCTGAGAAGACTTCTCAACAGTAAAGTATTTTCTAAGGAAATTTACCTTGAAAGAAAGAAAAGTTCTAAGAGACCTTGATTTTTAAGTTTAACAACATCATTAATAAGGACTGACTTTTTGGTTCTAATTAATCTTTTATAGGACTAGCTATTTAGATGAATTTATGAGGACTTGAAACTGTCAAGCAATGTGACCAACATTCTTCAAAATGTACCAGAAAGTTGGAATTGGATCATGTTTTTTTTCAGCTTTCTGCTTCCAGTCTTTTTCTGCCTAGTCCATTTTCTTATCTATGCACAAAGGACCTCTCAAAATCAAATGAAACACACCACCATACTCTTAAGACTTTTCAATGGCATCCAACCTATTTCAATGGAAAATTTAATTATATCTGAGTGATTCTTAATTTTATTATCTGTAGCCTTAATACAAGGTACTCCCTTCTTTGCTCTGAGTTCAGATAATTGAACAATTTATAGTTTCTAGTTGTGATAAATCATACATATTACTTCAGGTCAGTATTCCCCACATGGGACAAATTTGTCCCTGGATACACTTAACTCTGCCTGAAGATATTTTTAGTTACCATAACTCCTGGTTTCTACTGGAATGCTAGGATAGATGCCAGACATGCTGCTTGATGATTTGAGAGCAAATCTCCTTGCATCAAAAAGAAAAATTTAACCAAACCAAAATTTCAGCAGTGTCTTAGTTGAGAAACTGTATTTTAGATAAATTATTGATTTATCTAAATTATTGATCTCAAATAACAGCAAGTCCGATGTGGAAGATGGCGGCCCTCAGGGTGGAGGGGGTCGTCTGGCTTGTTGGGGGCCCTGCTGGGGTGGAGGGCCAGGGCTAGAACCCGCCATCCCTCACAGGGACCTCGTGAGCAGCTGGGCACAGGGAGAGCAAGTAGCAGCTCTGCCCCATGTCTGTAAGTCTCTGGATCAGCATACCTGGCCCGGATTGAAAAAAAAAAAACTGCTGCAGGGTGGGTGTCGATGATCCAGGCTGTGATAGATTCATCTGCTGCTGGGTAGAGTTCTGACGAGAGGGAAGTCCGATGTGGAAGATGGCGGCCCTCATGGAGTTGGGGGGTTGTCTGGCTTGTTGGGAGGCCCTGCTGGGCTGGATTGAAAAAAAAAAACTGCTGCAGGGTGGGTGTTGATGATCTGGGCTGTGATAGACTCATCTGCTGCTGGGTGGAGTTCTGGGCCAGATTGACACCCACCCTGCAGCAGTGTTTTTTTTTTCAATCTGGCCCAGGTATGCTTATCCAGAGACTTACAGACATGGGGCAGAGCTGCTCTCTTTCTCCCTATGCCCAGCTGCTCATGGGGCACCCGGGAGGGATGGCGGGTTCTAGTCCTGGCCCACCACCCCAGCAGGGATGAGTCTATCACAGCCCGGATCATCAACACCCACCCTGAAGCAGTTATTTTTTTCAATCCAGCCCAGGGCCTCTCAACAAGCCAGAGGACCCCCACTCCATGAGGGCCGCCATCTTCCACATCAGACTTCCCTCTTGTCAGAACTCCACCCAGCAGCAGATGAGTCTATCACAGCGCAGCTCGAGCAGCCACAAGCGGCTGCGCGGGTTCATCAATAAATGCTGTATTTAGAGGTGACTACAAGAGTATGCCACCCACATGGCAAACCTGGCAAGCTGCCCGTGTCATATTTGATATGCCAAATACCAGTAACAATTCATGGGAATGATCTAATATAATTGTCTGAGGCTCTTTATGTTCCTGGAGCAAGCAGATGCCCTTGGGCTCTACTAGCATGAGACAGGACATATGGAGATATTACTGGTGCCCACCCGAGCAAATAGGTGATGAACAGGAAGATAGTGAAATAACAGCAAAAATAAAATAGAGCCAACCTCAAGAGAATTTCCTTTAGAAGAATGACTCTAAAATGGAGTTGGAAAATTCTGGCCCAGTGTCAAATCTAGTTTTCTTCTGTCTTCGTAAATAAAATTGCATTGTCAAATCACCATGCCTAGCTGTGCATATTGTCATTTCTTCTCTTATTTTTACAGCACATATTAATGGTTACAACAGAAACCATAAGGCCATAAGTCCTAAAATATTTTCTATCTAGGCTAAAACAGAGAAAGTTGCTGACTCTTGCCTTAATATTTCCCTTATATTTTCGCTCTTAAGGCTGAAAAAATGAAGTACACAATCATAACTTTATATGCATAAATTATGCATATAAACAGGAAGAGAAATAAATTTTTTCCTAACAAGGCAACTACTGCCATTCCTTGAATCCAGCTGCTAAAACTTAGAAGAAGAAATGGATTAGGAACAATGATGAAACAGTTATTGTGGATGGAGAGAGTTAATAAGTGAAGCTTGAACCCTACTGCAGCTCCTTGAAAATACAAACATGCATTGCTATTGAATCTTCCCGTAGCTTCAGAAGATTGCTAACAAAATGAGGAGCAATTCTATAATAGATATGTATTTCTTGAAATGTCTTGCACCATTTCTTTACAAAGCTTGCTGGTAAATGCAGCAGTTGAATAAATCAGCTTTATTTTATATGTACAAAATGCTGATTCAATACATATTTTACTTATGTAATCATAAACTTATTATCTCTATGATGAAGAAGACCAGTATTTTATATCACAGGCATATGCTGAACATTACTTCTTATCTCAGGAAATATTGACAATTAGAACTCTAATTGTAATTCAGGGAACTCTCAGAAAAGGTGATGAGTTTCAGTGATTGCCTAAGTGACACATTGTCGGGCTCTGAGCCGCTAGCCTTAGAATCCAGCATTTTCTGCCACAAGACCTAAGGGCAGGACCCAGAAATTGGCGCTGCCCATATGGTTAGACCCAAAACATCTGTGCTTATCCAAGCTAAGGTGAGGCAGAATGTGCCTGGTCTTCTGACCTCTGATCACGGGATATGTAAATCAATGATTGTTACCTTGCAAATGCTAAATCTGTGATTGTCATTTTGTTGTTACAATGGCTCAGGAGCTTGCAAATGCCCTGTGGTGTGTGCTTATATCCCCTCCACCCAAATATTATATAAAAGGCTTAAACTGTGTCCAGTAAAGCTAGTGCTGCTATCCATAACTCCCCCACTGCATGGGTGTCCTTCCTTTGTTCTTTTCTCTCCTCCCTCCTCCCCTGCCCTCCCCTTCCCTCCCTCCTCCCTCTCCTCCCCTCCCCTCCTCCCCTCTCCTCCCCTCCTCTCCTCCTCCCCCTCCTCCCTCCCCTCCTCCCTCCTCTCCTCCTCCCCCCTCCTCCCCTCCCCCCCTCCCCCTCCTCCCCTCCTCCCCTCCCCTCTCCTCCCCTCCTCTCCTCCCCTCCTAAAGCTCACTAAAGCTAGTGTTACTATCCATAACTCCCCACTGCATGGGTGTCCTTCCTTTGTTCTTTTCTCTCCTCCCTCCCCTCCCTCCCCTCCTCTCCTCCCCCTCCTCTCCTCCCTCCTCTCCTCCCTCCTAAAGCTCACTAAAGCTAGTGCTGCTATCCATAACTCCCCACTGCATGGGTGTCCTTCCTTTGTTCTTTTCTCTCCTCCCCTCCTCCCCTCCCCCCCCCTCCCCTCCCCTCCCCTCCCTCCCCTCCTCCCCTCCTCTCCTCTACTTCTTTCTTTTCTTTCTTTCTTTCTTTCTTTCTTTCTTTCTTTCTTTCTTTCTTTCTTTCTTTCTTTCTTTCTTTCTTTCTTTCTTTCTTTCTTTCTTTCTTTCTTTCTTTCTTTCTTTCTTTCTTTCTTCTTTCTTTCTCTCTGCCTTTCTCTCTGTCTTTCTTTCTCTTTCTCTCTCTTTCTCCCTTCCTTCCTTCCTTCCTTCCTTCCTTCCTTCCTTCCTTCCTTCCTTCCTTCCTTCCTTCCTTCCTTCCTTCCTTCCTTCCTTCCTTCCTTCCTTCCTTCCTTCCTTCCTTCCTTCCTTCCTTCCTTCCTTCCTTCTTTCTTTCTTTCTTTCTTTCTTTCCTTTCTCAGCAGTATCAGCAGCAAGGCCAAGTTTCCCCCCAAGTCCATCCCTCTCCTTTTTCCGCAGGGTTGAAGTCCAGCAAGATCTAGGTCTTCCTCATTTGTGCCGGGGGCTGCTGGCCAGGGCCCCCGACAACACATGAGGTTTCCCTAACAGTGACTTGGAGAAGAAGCTGCTCCTGTAATTGGGACTTGCTCAAATCAAACTCAGGCTTTTCCCAACAGTCTCTGGAAAACAATTTGTGTAAGCAACTAGCATGCTAAAATTTGAGAGTTAACTGGTTAATGTCCTGGGGCAAAACCTTGATTCAGTGAGTAATCTACAAGGACAAGTCAACCCAGAAAAACCTATTGTGAAAATTATTTGTAAAAGAGCTTTCTTTGGTTAAAGCATCTCTTAAAACACAATATTAGGCACAGAGTACCACTGAAAAACAAACTAAGTTTCCTACATCAGGCCAGAAGTCCTAAAAGTGAGCTATTTCTAGTAGGGAAAAGTAATAAAACTACATAAATTAATGGTCAAAATATATCATATCATTAAAATTCAATTTGCCATTTAAAAATCTTTTACACAATTTCAGAAATAGAATAGGCAATAAGACTTGTGCATAGCCAAACCAAGTTACATCTTTTATACCTCAGTTTCCCAAGCACCACTCGGGTTGACTACTAAGCACAGAACCAGGAGAAGCCCTGAGCACTGACAGGTGTGTCTCCAAAACAAAGTCTGTTCCAGTTAAAACACACACACATCACACACAAAATAAAACTTTTAAGGTTGATTTTTATAAAAACCATAAAGAATAGTTCAATACTTACAGAGAATTAAAAAAGGATATTAGTCAAAACATTCTAAAGTAAAGGTAAGTTTGATGCAAAACCAAAAGGAGAATGGCTCAAAGAAGAATACTGAACACAAGTATCAATGAAACAGATGCAAAAAATTGTAAAAAAAAACTTTAGTAATCCAAATCCAGTGGTGAAATACATATGTATTTCATGGACCAAGTTGAGATTTATCTAGAAATTCAAAGATCATTCTAGAAATTCAAAGATTTTTTGAAGTCTATAATTTTACCACATATTATTAAAGAAAAGCCCTATACCTATACCTTCTTAGAAAAAAATATGAAATTCAATACCATACACAATGATAAACAGTTTCATTTAAATTGGAACAATAGATCTGAGGTGGCCAGAACAGATAATTCTGAGGTTATTTTAATTTGCGTAGCATTGCAAACCAGAAGTAAAATTTAATAAATATTTCTGAGAAAAATTATTTTCTCTTGGGAAAACAAAAATAAAGTGGATCTATGACATATTATACACAAAAAATAAACTCAGATAAATTAAGAACAACATAGCAAGGGATAACATTTAAAACCCTTCAGAAGGAAACATCATAGAATATCATATAGCTATAGACAAGGGAGGTTATCATAAAACATGAAATATAAATAAATATTTCCATGTTAAAGTTAAGAACTTCTGTTGGTCAAGGTACAGTAAACAAATCAAAAGACAAGTCAAAAACTTGTCTTTTTGTTTTAATATCCAAAAACTTGTCATTACAACCACACCATTATCATCACTAAAAGACAATTCTTTAGAAAAGTTGACAGCTGCTTGAACATTTACTTCACAAAGAAAAGATTAACAAATACATATGTGATAAATATATGTAACTTTTTAGTTTGCAACAAATTCCTTCACAGTAATTTCTCTAAATGTCAGTTGGCTAAACTGTCCTATCAAAGGCACAGAGTGTTTAAATGGGTCAGGAAACAAAATTAAACCTTGTTTCTTACAAGTGATATATTTAAACTTACATGATAAATGTAGAGTATAAGGTTGGGGGGGGGTAAAAGTTTGGAAAATTATCATATAGGCTAATAATTGTCGGGGAGCTCCGCGGGGTCCCCGACAGTGCCGGGAAGCGAGTTCCCTTCTACCTCCGAGCCGGGCGAGGAATGGATGAAAACTCAGGAATCCAACGCAGTTTTAAAAGGCTTTACTTATCACAGGTTCAGGCATACAAATCAGCAAAAGGAAAAGCCCGGTGCTTAGGATTCCAGGCTAGAACCCAGCCACGTGTAGGCCTAGATGGTGGCCACCACGTGTAAAGGCCCTGTAAAAGGAGAAGAAGACAAGACTCCCAAGAAGGGTGAGCTCACAAAGAGAGAGCCCAAAAAAAAGAAGAGCTCAAGTGAGGAAACAGGCTAGGTTTATACCCCTGCAACTCAGACCTCCCTCCCACTGTTATGGAAAGCAGGGAAGGTTAAATGCCCTTAGGTAATTCCTCCCTGCACCTCACCTAGGCCCTTTTGTATGCTAATGTTTTGAGCTAAGATCTGCCTGGAAATGCCTTTATAGGGTAGAGAAGGGGGTTTCTGAGATGGCATGTCTCTGTACCAAAGACTAATACTAATGCCAGTTAAATATTTCTCCAAGCCTTCACAAGTCTCTTCTACTTCATTGTAGTTTTGTATTTTAGTTGCCTTTGAGTATATCAGGGAGCCATGCTTGTTTGCTTGGAAGCAAACAGCATTTCTCTCTAGTCTAATTACTTAGGGGTCCTACGTGGCCAGGCAAATATGCTGGTAAGATCTAGCTAGTCCCACGATAATTGTGGTAGCATGGGAGAATATTTATACCAGCTAGTACAGCATACATGGTCAGATAAACTGCCACATTTAGACTACCCCCTTATCTACGAAGTGATTTGCAGGTGGCAATTCAGAGCAGATGCAGCGGCCCTTAGAGGAGTCCTGCAACAAATAATAAACAAAAAATCTGGACAACCATAGTTGTAATTGGCCAAATAGTATTTAAACTAAAAAGAGTAATATGAATGGACATTACATGTAGTCGCCTGTTCAGGTGCCAGATGTTGGGACCTTGAGCCCACCAGGAGTAACTCCCAAGTGCAGTCACAGAAGTAACTCCTGAGCATCACCAGGTATGGTCCAATAGGGGAAAAAAGGAGTTGAATGTAATAAAACAGAATAAGAAAATTTTTCTCAAGAAATTGTGCTGAGAAATCTGGAGGACAATTACAAAAATAAATAGACTGAATTCACATCTCACATTATACACAAATTTAATTCAAAGTTGATAAAGACCTGAAAATTAGACCAGAATCCATAAATTACATTAGGAAAAATAGTCAAAACATTCCAGAATATAAGCCTCAGAAATGTTCACAATGATTTGACTCTATTGACAAAGATAACAAAAGCAAAAATAAATAAACAAATGGGACCACATCAAATTACAAATGTTTTGCATGGCAAGAAAAACTCAGAATCAAACTAAAGATACCCCACTCAATGTGAAAAAATGGCAAGCTACTCATGTTTTATTTGTTATGCCAAAAACTAGTAACAATTTTGAACCTAAATTCCTTGACCTGAAGAATGGTTTGAGGCTCTTTCTGTCCCTGGAGCACGCAGATGCCCTTGGGCTATACTTGCTTGTGACAGGACAGCACTGTATGGAGATGTTACTAGTGCCCCTGGAGCAAATTGATGAACAACAAGGAAGACAGTGATACAGTGATACAGATAATGGGCTACTATCCAAGATAAAGCATTTATAAAACTCGACAATAACAACAACAAACAATAAACCCAACAAAAAATGGAAAGAGGAAATAAACAGCTATATTTCTCCAAGGGGATATTCAGATGTCCAGAAGGCATATGAAAAAAGTTTTATCATCGTGTATTTTCAGAGAAAGGAAATACAAATCAAACAACAATGAGATATCATATAACAACAGTGAGAATAACACACATAAAATAGACTGGAAAGCAACCAGAGTTGGCAAGAATGCAGTGAAAAGTGAGCAATAATCCAACATTGATATTGATTCCTCTGATTTGCCCCCATTAAAAAAATATGAATCACTGTATCACTGTATCACTATCTTCCCGTTCATCATCGATTTGCTCGAGCGGGCCCCAGTAACATCCCCATATGTCCTGTCTCATGCTAGTAGAGCCCAAGGTCATCTCTGCTTGCTCCATCTCTGCTTGCAACATAAAGAGCCCCAATCCATTCCAGAATGAGGTCTATAATTGTTACTGGTATTTGGCATATCAAATACAACACGGGTACCTTGCCAGGTTCTGCCATGCAGGTAGCATACTCTTGTAGACATTTTTTAAAAATTTAAAATTGAGTTATATGTATTCTAGCAGTTCTACTTTTTTCCCCCCACGAACAGGAAAACATTAACTTGAAAAGATTTTGCACACTTCTGTTCATGGTAGTGCTGAGTACAGTAACCAGGATAGAAAAATAACCCAAATGTCAGTGACAATGAATACATATCCAAATATTTATATATGTATATTTATGTATGTGTATCTATACACACACATACACACACAGCCACACAAACACAATGCACTATTCCATAGCTATAAAAGATGAAATACTGAACTCCATTGCAATAAGGGAATAAATAGTGTCAAATGATCTCAAACCCTTGACCTTTGGTTACTAAACTAAGATTACCAACTAGTAAACTTGATATCAAGGTCAAGGATCTGGGAAGAAAGGATGGACTAGAAGTGACATTTCCATGGTGGAAGACCTCAGGGTCTCTGGAGGTGGTGATGGTACAGTAATTTTGTGCATAAAAACTATAAACGTAACAACATAGTAAACATTTTACCTAAGCTAAATATAATAGTTTTGAAAAGAATGTGGATCAATTGTAATAATTATGTATTTGCTGGAGACACAAACTGTACAAACAATATAGAATATAACAAGAGATTAACTTTAATGTTGAATATTATCATCCCTGTAATCTAACAATTCCACCCATAAAAGCAGGTGTATGAAGATTCACGCTAAACTCAATCATTTTTAAAAAGTGATTAATTCTAAACACCATCAACAAGAAATAGATGACTTTTAAATTATTTATTTTTTAAGGTATAAACAAATAATTTTAAGGTATAGGCAACCATTTTTTCAATTTTGATGTCCTGTGGCCTGTTATCTGCTGGATTCTTTTTTTTTCAATTTTTATTAAAGAGTCTTGATTTACATAGTTACTGGTAGTGGTGTTTTAGGCATAACAATAATTCAACATCAATTCCGTCTACCAAGGTCATCTTCCCTCCTCCAGTGTTCCCAGATTCCCTTCTATGCCAACCCCCACTTCACTCCTGTCAACTTGACAGGCACATTACAAAGTACCAGTGGTTGCGGCTGAGCTCTTATGTCTGCAGTTCTGTAAAATCCGTGTTAGCTGTAAAATCTGTAAAAATCCGTTTGGGTAAATGGCTGTACCCCTCACTCATATCATTGGTAAAACTGAAGCCCTGGTGCCTGTCAACCCATTACTTCCTGTTCTCTTCTCCCCCCAGCCCAACACCCCTCTTGATTTCTTTCCCTATCTCCTCTCCAAATGCTTGGGTCAAGGATGAGTCAAGCATCCCCTTTGCCAGAAGATATTTCCTCATACATTAGACTGCATAAAGTTAATGAGCTTCTGCATGGCAAAACAAAACAAAAAACGTGCTAATAGTAAAAGAAATATATGCTTTATGACATAGTTTTATTTATTATATAATTTAGGCAGCTACAATCATGTTAAAGTTTATAGGATCTACTTCCAAACTTACAACACCCCACTACTAAAAGTACCTATCCTTCACCAGTATCCCTACATACATACATTATTTTACAATATCACAAGATTATACAACAGTGAATATGAATGAACTACATACAATAGCATGTAACAGCATGAAGGAATTGTAAACGTAATGACAAAAAATTAAGTTGAAAGAGAACATACTGAGAATGACAGAATAAGAAGAAATCGCTAACAACACAGCTCAACAAAAGATTATTTGACTTTGATCACATTAAAACTGCCTTTAAAAGGGATAGATGACTGGGGGCCAGTGGGGAGAGGTGGGACATGGAGGGATAGTAAAGCAGGTAAGGCAGGAGTTCAAGGCAAGCACCAGATCCATGATAGATCCCAGCACCCCATAGAGTTCCTGAGCTCTCCAGGACTGATCTCTGAGTGCATAGCCTGGAGTAAGCTCTAAGCATTGCCAGATATTTTCAGAAACAAACAAACAAACAAAAATAGACTAAATCGAAAAACAGATTTACAGTAGTGTTTGCTATTTATTAGAGGCAAGAAAAAAATATACATGTAAAAGCAATAATATTGCCAATTTTCTGATTCTTAATTTGACTATAGGTTCCTAATATTTGTTCTTATTTTTCTTCAGGACTTACATATGTTACATACTGTTGTATATATATATATATATATATATATATATATATATATATGTATATATATATATTTATATATATAAATATATGTATATATTCTATATAATAAATATGTTAAGGACTAAAAAATTAATTTAAGATAAAGGAATCAGGACAAAAGCCTAGAAGAATACCTGTGTTAACTCACAGTTACTCAATTATAAAAAAGATTTCTGCCAAAAACAAGTCAGCCAGTCTTACTTAAAATACCCATCAATGGAATAACAATTCTGAAAACTATGGGTTGGTAAGATTCAGCTGTTTTCTTAGCTATTACACAGGTCATTACCATAATGTGAGTGGAACAAGTGGAGACTTTGCTACAAAGCTATATAGAAATGGAGGAGGGGAATAAAGTTGCAAAGAACAAACATCTTTTTCACATTTCTTCAAGTAAACAACAGAACTGATGAGGTTTTGGAGAATTGTGTTGGGCAGTTTCTAACAGCACATGCAAATTCAGTCCTTTGATGTGAGAGCATCACCAGACTGGAGTACAGCGTGTCCACATACCACCTCAGCACAAGGATTTCAACCTCTCCTGCTCAGACTCCTTATTCTTTGAGAATTATTTTGATCAAAATTTAATTTTCTTATTATAAGCAGTGAGAATTTTTATTATACAACCTTATATCGGCAGAGCCTGGCAAGCTACCCGTGTTTTGTTTGATATGGCAAAAACTAGCAACAATTATTGCCCTCATTTCCATGACCTGAAGAATGGTTTGAGGCTCTTCCTGTCCCTGGAGCAAGCAGATGCCCTTGGGCTACACTTTTTTGAGACAGGATATATGGAGATGTTACTGGTGCCCACTTGAGCAAATCGAACAATGGGAAGACAGTGATACAATGATTATAAGCAGTTAAGAAAAGAACTATTACCCTATTGTCTCAAGTGAGAAAACTAGAGGCAGCCTTAATCTCTTTCTTACATGTATGCACTTGCTCATGTATCCAAATCACACACATTAAATCAAAAGCCCAGCAAAGAGTGAATTTGAGCTGCATGATCTAGACACCAAGCTGAAATGAAGAGATCCTATAGAAACTGTTGCCACAGCACGTTGCATATCCCCACAATCTAGGACAACAACCATATAAAGCTCACCTACAAATAGTGCAGGTAGAAAGATGTTATGAGCACCAAGATGCCTATATGTCTAAGGGGAACATCTCTAAGCAATAACTACCTACACCAACACCTTTCTGGCTAACAGTGAGGCTGCCTTCACATGAATAATTGGATGAGGCATACACTCCTTTACTGATATCCCATAGAAAGAGATTTGATGGAATAATATGTGAGCAAAGTGGCTTCAGCTACAATATTGTCCCCAACTCTTATCAAATTTAATACTATAGGGCAGCATTATTGGAAATTCTTGGAACATTCACTCTGTTGGAAAAGAATACATTTCAGTGATGGACAGAATCACCAAATCTGTGGATCTCAAAGAGGTGACTGCCTTTACATTCCAGAAAGTTAGTTTCCACTGGTAATAGAAAGCATGTTGAAAAAGTCATTTTTTTTTTTAAAAAAGGAAATAGCTTAAAGAGATGGTTGTAGGTTTAGAAGTACCTGAACATATCAGAGGTGTCCCTGGTGTCCCACAACACCATTATCCCCAAGCAACAATACAGCATTGACCTGAGCACTGAACCTGCCAGTGGGCACGTCCAAGCAGGGGCATTAGGGAGTTTTTCAACTCCGGGCAGCTGCTCAGAGCTCCCTTCCCCTCAGGAAAAAACCAATTCGCTTAAAATTCTGATATTTACTTTTCTTGATTGCTGGTCAATTAGTAATTGACCCTGTAACACAGAGGATTTTAAAAATATAGCAAAGATATTATTTTAAAATGAAATAACTAGTACAGCTCAACCACATGGATAATTGAGGGGATAACTTTCATAACACCCTAGAAATTGTTATCCATACTTTTTAGTTCCAGCCAAATGCTTGAAACTATTTACAAATGAGAAGAGAGAAAGAAAAAATAAGTAGAAGCACATAAAACAATAAATTATTCAACCAGAATTTGTTTCTATAGTTCTGTTTATCCAAGTGATAGATTTAGTACAATGAAAAGAATGGCGAATTATTTCTCAAACTTTTTCTCATAGAAGTCCCTAATGTGCCTCACATTCAGAATTGTCTAGTGTTCCTTTTAAAATATCTCATTTTCCCCTATTTGGTCTATTTCCTGTAATATAACTATAGGAATGCAGGAAAGTAAGATTTACTAATTGCCTTCACATATAGATTCAAACCCTTTATAAATTCAACACCCCACCACCTCTTCACAGCTTAACTAAACCCAAACAATTCAGAAATTATACTATGTTTATTAGAGTTTTTTTGTCCTTTAAGACAGAAGGTAGGGAATTAATAAATGAGCATGATGTAAAATGTAAAAAGACAAAAAGAAAAATATAGCTATATTTACAGGGAAAAAACACTAAAGTGTTGAGAGTTTTTTGTGCTACATATTGAAACCTCCCCACATATATGGCCAGTTCAAGGACAGAAATCAATATCATTTCACTTTCTGGAAAAAATAACTCAGCACTTTTAAATATACAAGAGCCAATATTTTTCTTCTAAAGAAAGATAGCATCTACCCAATGGGTGGGATTACCAATTGGTATCTCATAAAGACAGAAGGCCTTAAAGCAATGCATCAGTAAACAAAGAATATATAACTATTCTATCTTAGAACAAGAGGCAAAACAACTTAAAATCTATAGAGGTATGGAAAATTTTCACTAAAAGTAGCAGCAACATGGTTATCAATTGATATGGTGCTGAGAATAGGGCCTAGATGCAATGAATTTGAGGATCAAGTTGAAAATTAGGCTTGTTTATAAATAAAATCTAAGCATTAAACATTCACCAAAGTATTGGAGTGCCTTACTCTACTTAATCTGGAATAGGATGAGGGTATATGTGTAGACAGTAAGAGCATTATTGAAGCTGTGTAAGCAATGACTTGTTGGCATGTGAGTATATACCAATCAAAGAGAATGGGGCTGGAATTATAGAACAGTGGGTGGGTGTTTGCCTTGCATGCAGCTGACCCAGGTTTGATCCCCAGACGTCCTATTGTTCTCTGAGTCAACCAGAAGTAATCCCTGAATCCAGAGCCAGGAGTAAGCCCTGAACACCACTGGGTCTGGCCACCCAAAAAATATAATTGTCGCTCCAGAGTAGAATTGACAAATTTTGTATGAATTTTCAAAATATTTTTAAGGAAACAATCAAATATTAATCTTTCAGGGGCTAAGTAACACCACGCCGCTTACTTCCCACAACAATCTGCTTAGGACCTTTTAATACTCTTTAGTATCTCCTTAATAATTTGGAAAACATGACTAAGGTTGAAATCAAGAGATGTTTTTACTTCACCCTTTACCTATAAGAAAATTTAAATACTATAAACTACTTTTTACAGCAGTTATATGTAACAAGTGGTAATCACACACATGGTAGTAATCATACACACACATGGTAGTAATGACATTCATTACATCACTACATTTTCCCCAAACAATAAACTGACAACCTATCATATGCTGATGAAGAAAATGAATATTCTGTCTCCAGTGAAATGCAATTGCTATTGTTGCAAATTTTTCACTTAACTAGACCAAGAAATCCAGTTAGTTTCCAAGTTTCTTCTCAGGAAAACAAAAAAGCAGTGGACTCCATGATAGACAGATTGAAACTCAGGAATAGTGAAGTCTTAGTGAGTTCTAGAGATTCAAGAGTAAAAGATAATTTTCTCTGCGTTAGTGCATACCTGGCACTATTACATTCTTTCTAGCACAGCTGACCAACACTGCACTGGCTGCCAGGTTCTAGTCCCATCTCAGAGGGAGTGCTATAAGCTTCCATAAGTTGAATACCCTCTGAAGCTCCTGTCTCTCTGAATCTTGACTTGGACTCTCACTAAAGACACTTTCATCTATGATCCATTGTCTTTTCCCTCTCCCAGCTCTAAGCTTTCACTCCATCTTTGAAATGCTTAAGTGATTAAGTTTTTGAAAAATGTAAAGGCAATTGCAACTTCTGCAAACTGGGAATCACCTATACCTCTTACTCCAGCTCTGGTCCTCTAGGGAGACCTTCAGGAATATTCATTTGATAAAAAGGGCAAGTCCTTGATCAAGCAGCCAAATACGTGCACTCTTATCAACATTTTTTGCTTTACTCTCCTACCAACTCATTTACAGGATAAGAGAAGGCAAATAGTCTCCTTTACCCTCAAGAATCAGCCATCCTCAGTGAACGCAACATAGGAAGACAATGACTGATCTATCTAATATGGAGTCCGTCCAGAAACTGTTGGAATAGAAGATTCATAGAAAAGAAACAGACCTTAAAATGTACCCTCACATCTTCTCACCTCTCTCTCTTTTTCTCTCTCTCACGCACACACACATACGCTACTGTTCTTCCTAAATTCTTTATCATCCAATTTAGATAAACTGAGACATTCTGGGGCTTTTCTTTCATCTTGTCCCACTAAAGAGAATCCTGCTCATCTTGTTTTCTAATTTATGTCTCTTGTATTCATTTCTCAGGCCCATGTTTTATAGAGTTTTTTCATAAGACTATGTTCTATAAAGGCAAATATACACAATCTCTTTATCACCTTTTATATGTTTGCACTCATTACCACCCAATGTCCTAATTTTACTTACTCTCCTACCAACTCCTTTACAGGATAAGAGAAAGCAAATAGTCTCCTTTACCCTCAAGAATCAGCCATCCTCAGTGAACGAAACATAGGAAGACAATGACTGATCTATCTAATATGGAGTCCGTCCATTATACTTCTCCCCTGCCTCTACCAGTGCAGTGCTGCATCTTATTTACTGTTGGTTCTAAGCTGCTGGTGTGCATTGCCTAACATAAAAAGGAATACTCAAACAGTTGTGAGATGAATGGGCTGATGAATAGAGGAATCATTCTCTAATGCAGAAAGTACATACTGGTTCTTTTTTTCAGCTTCCCTTTGGGATACAGCTGCAAACCAAAGACTGGGAAGGTTTTACTGACATTTATTCTTGGCAGGATTGACTTTTCTTCATTCACTTCTTACAACAAAGGACTATCTTGTTAGTTATCTTCTATGAAATTTCTTTTGTCCCTTGTATTGTAATCAGTTTTTACAAATGCATCAAATATACTACAAGATGCACTATGGTCATCTTTAAGTCTAAGTGTATCAGAAGAGTTTCCTACATAAGCTCTAGAAAGGGAAGCTTTTGGGGAAAATTTATTAAATTTTGTTTATATCTACTTTGGGGGAATCATGCAGCTAAGCTCAGGTTTTACTCTGGCTCTGTGCTCAGGAATTACTCATGGCAGGGCTGGAGGATTCATATGAAGTACCGGAGATTGAACTTAAGTTGACCAAGTACAAGGCAAGCCTCTTCCCCACTGTACTATCACTCTGATCCTGAACTTTTTAAAAGATATTTTTTATTTAAAGAACCATGATTTATAAAGTTATTGATAGTTGAATTTTAGGCATGTAATATCCAACACTAATCCCACCACCAATGTCAACATCCCTCTACCAGTGTTTACATATATCATCACCCCACAACCCGCCTCACACCTGCCACCTTGACAGACATATTACAAAGTTCAGTGGTTGCATCTTAGATCTCATGTTTTAAGTTTTGTTGAGCTTGTGCTTTGGATATGTGGGAGAGTGGTATAACTATATATATACAGTATAACCAAATATATATAAATAATATATATGATATATAATATATATGATATGCTATATATGATATATGATATAATATATATTTTATATAATATATAATATATATGATATAATATATATGATATATAAATACCACTTGATCACTTGAACACTTGAATTCCCGTTGATCATTGATTTGCTCGAACGGGACCAGTAACATCTCAATACGTCCTGTCACATGCTAGATAGTCCAAGGGCATCTGCCTGCTCCAGGAACATAAGGAGCCTCAAAACCATTCCATCAGTTATGAGGTCTATAATTGTTACTGGTATTTGGCATATCAAATACGATACGGGTAGCTTGCCAGGCTCTGCCATGTGGGTGGGATACTCTAGTAGTAAACTCAAATTTCGAGCATTTATTGATGAACCACGTGGCCACAAAGTGGCTGCACGATCTGGGCTGTGATCAGCTCTTCTGCTGGGTGGAGTTCTGATGAGAGGGGAGTTCAGATGTGGAAAATGGTGGCCCTCATGGTGTGTGGGTTCCTCTGACTTCTTGCAAGGCTCTGCTGGGGTGGCGGGACAGGGCTAGAACCCTCCATCCCTCACAGGCACCTCATGATCAGCTGGCACAGGGAGAGCAGGCAGCAGCTCTGCCCCGTGTGTGTGAGTCTCTGGATCAGCATACCTGGGCTGGGTTTGAAAAAGACTGATGCAGGGTGGGTCACTGAGGAGCTGGACTGTGATCAGCTCTTCTGCTGGGTGGAGCTCTGATGAGAGGGGAGTCCGGATATGGAAAATGGCTGCCCTCATGGTGTGGGTAATGAGTATACTGATGATATATATATATACATATATATACATATATATACATATATATACATATATATACATATATACATATATATACATACATACATACACACATATGGGTATACTGGTGAGATATATACATATAAATGGGTATACTGGTGAGATATATATAGATATATGTACATATATCTATATGTACATATATCTATATATCTCCAGTATAATCAAAGTTCTGTCCCTTTTTCCCCCCATTACTTCCTTTTCTCATCTTCCTTAAAAAGGAAGATTTTCAAGTATCAAAATTAATTTCAGATAACTTAGTTGCTGGATGCCCACTAAAGGGCAACTGAATTAGTTTGTGTATGAAACAGAAACAAATGTGAAAAGTACTAGAATTCAAATCCCTATAACTACCAAGCACTGTATTAGCACTTCATAAATGCTACTTCAGTACAATCAGTATAACCCAGAGTGCTTCCATAAATACAAGATAGATTAAATCTCATAAAGGATGAAACTTAAGTTTTTTTAAAGAGGCAAAAGGGAGGTAACTGTGGCATGGAATAGGGTTTTTGGGCACTGACTGAGACATAGAGCAGTGGTATATCATGTACTTTAACCACCAAGCCAACAAGAGCTAAAACATGAAACACAAACTAAAATACCAGACTTAAAAATGTACCTGGATCAACACTTTATGATATATATGCATTGTGGAACACTATGCAGCTCTAAGAACGAAATCATGCAATGAGCAGCAAAGTAGATAGAACTAGAGGCTATCATATTGAGTGTGCTCAGTCAGAATGAGGAGGACAGATACAGAATGATCCCTCTCATATGTGGGATTTACAGATACACAGCAAGGTAGCAAAAAGATACAGAGACAACTTAAGGGGGAAACGACTCACAAAATTGAGTTAAGAAAGGGGGAGAAATGGAGAGGTTGGAACCCTGAGGAGAGGGAGAGGAATACGTTGGTAATGGGTGTAGATTTGGAATTATGTCCATGAGAAACCGTTATTAATAGCACCATAAACCAAATATTTTAATTTTTTCATTTAAAGGTCAGACCTATCAAGGAGACAGGATAGGAGTTGGGAGGGAACCTGGGAACATTGGTGGAGGAATATTGATACTGGTGGAGGGATTGGTGGTAAAACAGTGTATGTCTAAAACTCAAATATTAATAACTGAAAACCATGGTGCTTCAATATTAATAATATTGGGGAACTGGAGAGATATTACGACAGGTAGGGTGTTTGCCTTGCATGCAGCAGACCCATGTTTCATCCCCAGTACTCCATGAGGTTCCCTGAGACCCACCAGGAGTGATTCTCCATGTAGAGCCCTGACAACCCCCCAAAACCCAAAATTAATTAATTTTGGTTTTTTTTTTAGGTTTTCCCATTCATCAGTAAATAATATCCCACCCGCACGACAGAGCCTGGCAAACTACCTGTGTCGTATTTGATATGCCAAAAACCAGCAACAATTATAGACCTCATTCCCATGACCAGAAGGAATGGTTTGAGGCTCTTCATGTTCCTGAGAAAGCACATGCCCTTGGGCTATACCTGAACACAACAGGATGTATGGAGATGTTGTTGGTGCCTGCTTAAGCAAATTGATGAACAACGGTACACAATGGAATACTATGCAGCTGTTAGGAAAACTGAAGTTATGAAATTTGACAATAAATGGATGGACATGGAGAGGATCATGTTGAGTGAAATTAGTCAGAAGGAAAGAGACAGATATAGAATAACTGCATTTATTTGCATGACATATATATACATACATATATATCACTTGATCACTTGAATCCCGTTATTCATCGATTTGCTTGAGCAGGCGCCAGTAACATTTCCATTGGACCCTATCACGTGCCAATGTAGCCCAATGGCATCTGGTTGATTCAGGAATATGAAGAGCCTCAAATCGTTCCTTCAGCGCCTTGACAAGGAAGTCTGACCATCTTGTAGGTGGGAGGCCACGTGATCTTTTGACATCCCGTGGGATCCAGTCGGCAATGGCTCTAGTCCAGCGGTTGTCTCCAAATCGCTTTCTCACTCACCAGCTCATGCCAAATATCATTTCATTACGGTTATCTTGAGGAGTCATCCTACAATTTTTCATGTGGGGCATTCCAAGCAGAATTCTACAGCCTATAACTGTCGAACATGTACAGGGATTTGATTATCTTTGATCAAGGAAATGCATTTCAAATTTAGGGAAACACTCAAAATTAGAATGAAGTTACATTAATGTATTTAATTGATGTATTTAATAAATATATTTAAGCAATGTATTTAAATAATACATCAGTGTATTCCAAATAATTTTTAAAACCTAAAACTATTATCCCAGGCTAATTTTCTGAAACAGTAAGAATACATAATTTCCAAATGCTGAGGAGTGTTCTGTAGCCCCTTCCTGTAGCCAACCCAAAAGCCCAGCCTTTTACTCCTGTACTACATGACTATACAGGACTGAAGCTAGAATACAGCAGCAAAGAGCAAGCATTATTCTGTTAGTATGAAACTCACTGTGTAGTGGGGACAAGTAAATTGCAATTTGTTGTTTGTTTTTTGTTGTTGTTAGATGTTATTAACTAGTACAGAGTTTAATATGACAGAATAGAAAATTCTTTATAAGGTATCCAAAGAAGGTGTACCTAATGAAATAATATTTGGGCTGAGGACTAAAGAATGAAGAGGCATCTGCTAGAGAGTTTGGGAAGTGGTGACTGGTGACTGGGGACAGATCGGTTTTATAAGCTGAGAGTTGAATGTGACAAAGCTATAAATAGGGTGCTCGGGTTTGAACCTCGGACAGCCGCATGCAAGGCAAGTGCCGTATCCACTGTGCTGTTGCTCTGGCCCATTGAGGATTTCAGAAGACTGCAATGAGATGAAGCTTTCAAGATGGGAGAAAACCAGGTCCTGTGGAACTTGTAAAAGATATGGGATGAACACTGGGATCACAGGGAAACTAAGGAAGTGTTTCAGGCAGTTGTGAAACATTCAAATTTTCTCTTTGAACCCAGCTGACCTTGGTTCAATCCCCAGCATCCAATAAGGTCCCTCAAGCACCGCCAGGAGTGATTCCTGAGTGCTGAACCAGGAATAACCCCTGAGCATTGCCGTGTGTGACCCAAACAGCAGAAAAAAAAAACCCAAAATCCTAAACCAACCATTTCCAACAGAAATAATCTAGCACTTTACTTACTTGAAGGGCTTTGTTTCCCCCAAGATCTGAAACTACAAGTGCTCTCTGAACACCTTTTCCAAATATTAAAAAACAAACAAAATCCCATGCTGATCTTTTCAGCTAATATTAATTCTACTGAACTGAGTTTTAGTAAACTGCCCAATGCTGGAATAGCCCCTCTGTGCAAAGGTACATTAAGAAGTACTGCACAGAAAAAAAAGTACTGCACAGGGGCATTTATCTCAGTGACTTTTAAGGGAAATGGAATCAAATGCTTGCTGCCAACATCAACACGTAAAAGTCTTGTCCATTAAATCAAGATCAAGCAAGTGGGTACAGAAGAAGAGTTAGGCATATGGAACATGCGTTGGTTACTGTGGAACTCCTTTAATAGTCTGTGTTGAATTCAATCCAAACACTCGATGCTGTATTTAAAAATATGATTTCCTGCTATTAAGAAATGCAACTTAAAGATAAGATCACAGGGCTTCTTGGACAGTCCAGAGCACTTTCAGAGGAATGCTAAAATTCTGAGTAATATTTATTAAGTGAAATGCAGTTGGATTAATACTACTGGCACCCTGGAGGAATTTTTTTCCCCAGAGTTAACAGTGTAAGTCAACCTTCAGTATTAATGCTCTCCTTGCAACAAAGTAAGAATAAAGGAAGGAGAAGTAAATAGGTGACTTGAGAAGAAATGGCATATCTGGAGGGAAAGGGGGAAGGAATCTACGGAATTCTTACAATGTATCAAATGTTGCTCATGTTTAATTTATCTCTTGACACAACACATGTTCAATTTCACTCTTCTTTATGAAAAAGAATTAAACAAGCTCAGAGAACTTGCATAACATCCCGCAAACTGCACAGCTGGAATGAACAACGTCTGTAAGCCAAGTTCTCCTGGTTCAAAGTTTAAGCTTATCCTAGGAACCAAGGAGACAAGACAATCTACTTTTCTTCAGTTTACAGAATAAATTCAAGACAATGCTGCTTATTGTACATCCAAGTTTGTAGGAGTATATTCATAATAGCCAAAAGGTAGAAGAAACCTATCACTGGCAGATAGGTAAAACAGATCACTTATTTATATAATTACAATATTATTTAATTTACAAAGAAGCACATTCTGACACATGATAAAATATGACTGAAACTTGATAATGTTATATGAAGTTAAATAAGCCACTCACATCAAATTCACAGACTGTACAATTGCACTTGTACAGCTTATCTCTAGTAGTCAAACTCATAAAAACAGGAAGAAAAATGGCAGCTTCCAGAGAGTTGGGAAAGGAAAATGGAGAGCTATTGTTTCAAGAATACAGATTTTCAGTTTTGCAAGATGAAACAGTTATGGAGATTGATTGCAAAGCAATGTGAATGTACTTAACACCAATCATTTGTATACTTGACATGGGAAAGGTATTTTTTGCATTTTGTTTTGCTTTTAAATTTTGGTTCAGCCCCAGCAGTGCTCAAAGGATTTCCCCCACGAGGTGGTCAGGGAACCATGTGGGACCTAACACTGAATTTGAGTCTCCAAAATACAAAAAACATGCTTCAAACCTTTCAAATTAGCTCCCCATGTCTAGGATGGTAAATTTTGTTATGTGTATTTCACTACAATGTTAAAGAGTATTTTAAAACAAATATGCTTTGTTTTATTTTTTTGAATTTTTTATTATACCACCCTGAGACATACAATTACAAAGGTGTTCACAATTGGTCTTGGTAATACAGTATTCAGGGACCCATCCCTCCACCAGGGAGGGATCTGTCTTTAAAGATACTTTTAGTTTCAATGTCATAGAGCATTTCTCCTATGTTTTCTTCGATTTACCTTATAGATTCATGTCTGATGTTGAGATCTATAATCCATTTTGATCTGAGTTTTGTGCATGGCGTTAGAAGGAGGTTTAAGTTCATTTTTTTTACACATAGCTGCCCAGTTTTCCCAGCACCATTTGATGAAGAGGCTTTCTTTGCTCCACTTATTATTTTTTGCTCCTTTATCGAAGATTAAGTGGTTGTATATTTGAGAGTGTGTTTCAGGATATTCAGTTCTATTCCATAGGTCTACGGGTCTGTCTCTATACCAATGCCACACTGTCTTAATTACAACTGCTCTGTAGTAGAGCTTGAGGTTGGGGAAAGTGATACCTCCCATCTTATTTTTCCCAAGGATTGCTTTAGCTATTCGTGGGGTTTATTATTCCATACAAATTTCAGGAGTGCTTGTTCAATTTCTTTGAAGAACATCATGGGTATCTTTATAGGGACCGCATTGAATCTGTATAAAGCTCTAGGGAGTATTACCATTTTGATAATGTTAATCCTTCCAATCCATGAGCAAGGAATGTGTATCCATTTCCTCAGGTCTTCTTTTATTTCCTGAAGCAACGTTTTGTAGTTTTCTTTGTAGAGATCCTTTACATTCTTTGTCAAACTGATTCCTAGGTATTTGATTTTCTGCGGCACAATTGTGAATGGGATAGATTCTTTAATGTCCCTTTCTTCTCTTTCGCTGTTTGCATATAGGAAGGCCATTGACTTTTTGGGTATTGATTTTGTACCCTGCCACTCTACTATAGGAATGTATTATTTCTAGGGGCCTCTTGGTAGAGAGTTTCGGGTTTCCAGGTATAATATCATGTCATCTGCAAATAGTGACAACTTGGCTTCTTCCCTTCCTATCTGGATGCCCTTAATGTCTTTTTCTTCCCTGATTGCTATGGCAAGTACTTACAATACTATATTGAATAGAAGTGGTGAGAGTGGGCAGCCTTGTCTTGTCCCTGATATTAAGGGGAAGGCTTTCAGTTTTTCCCCATTGAGAATGATGCTCGCTGTGTGCTTGTAGTAGATGGTCTGGATTATCTTAAGGAAGGTTCCTTCAATCCCCATTTTACGGAGAGCTTTTATCATGATTGGGTGTTGAATCTTGTCAAATGCCTTCTCTGCATCTATTGATATGATCATATTGTTTTTATTTTTCTTTTTGTTGATATGATGTATTATGTTGATTGACTTGCGGATGTTGAACCATCCTTGCATTCCAGGGATGAATCCCACTTGGTCATGGTGTATAATCTTTTGATGACTCTTTGGATTCTATTTGCTAGTATTTTGTTGAAGATCTTAGCATCTGTATTCGTCAGGGAGATTGGTCTGTAGTTTTCCTTTTTGTGACATCTCTGTTTGCTTTGGGTATCAGGGTGATATGTGCCTCGTAAAAGCTATTTGGGAGTGTTTCTGGTTCTTCAATTTGCCAAAAGAGCTTTAAAAGAATTGGGAGTAAGTCCTCTTTAAAGGTTTTGTAGAATTCACTGGTGAATCCATCTGGAACTGGGCTTTTGTGTTTGGGGAGACCTTTGATTACCAATTCTATCTCCTCGATGGAGATAGGTTTGTTGAGGTATCCCAACTCTTCTTGTTGCAGACTTGGGAAGCTATAGGAATTCAGGAATTTGTCCATTTCTTCTAGGTTCTCTTGTTTCATGGCATACAGGCTCTCATAGTAATCTCTGATGATCTTTTGAATTTCTGTGGTTTCTGTTGTGATGTCCCCATTTTCATTTCTGATTCTATTTATTTGGGTTCTCTCTTTTCCTTTTCTTACAAGTCTTGCAAGTGGTTTGTCAATCTTGTTTATTTTTTCAAAGAACCAGCTTTTGGTTTCGTTGATCTTCTGGATTGTTTTTTGACATAGCATCTCATTGATTTCTGCTCTAAGTTTTATTATTTCTTTCTTTCTGCTTGGGTTTGGGCTCCTTCTGTTGATCACTCTGTAAGATCTTAAGTTGTGATGACAGACTGTTTGTGATGGCCTTTTCTTCTTTTCTGATGAATGCTTGAAGAGCTATGAACTTGCCTTTTAACACTGCTTTCACTGTATCCCGCAAGTTCTGATAATTCGTGTCTTCAGTCTCATTTGTTTCCAGGAATCTTTGGATTTTCTCTTTGATTTCTTTTATGACTTGCTAGTTGTTCAGCAGTGAGCTGTTTAGTTTCCAGGTACTTGGTATTGGTCTCCGTTTTTGTGCACAATTAACCTCTATTTTCATTGCATCATGGTCTGAAAAAATAGTTGGCACAATTTCTATCTTCTAGATTTTATGAAGGTATGATTTATGGCCCAGCATGTGATCTATTTTGGAGTATGTTCCATGTGCACTGGAGAAGAAAGTGTATTCAGCTCTTTGGGGATGAAATGCCCTGTATATGTCTACCAGCCCTCTTTCTTCCATCTCTTCTTTTAGGGCCAGTATTTCCTTGGTAAGTTTCAATCTTGTTGATCTATCCAGGGTTGATAGAACAGTGTTGAAGTCTCCAACTACAACTGTGTTGCTGTCAATGTCTTCTTTGAAGTCTATTAGTAGTTGTTTTAGGTATTTTGCTGGCCCCTCATTGGGTGAATATATGTTTAATAGCGTGATTTCTTCCTGATATATGCATCCCTTGACTATTAAAAAGTGACCTTTATTGTCCCTTCTGACCTTCTTCAGCCTGAAGTCTATGTTGTCGGATACCAGTATGGCTACCCCAGCCCTTTTGGATGGGTTGTTTGAGTAAAGGATTGTTTTCCAGCTTTTTATTTTTTGAGCCTGTCTTTGCTCCGATTGTTCAGGTGTGTTTCTTGAAGGCATATGCTTTGTTTTAAATGAAACATTTACCCTTACATTTACCACTCACTCTTTCTTCTCAACTCAGAGTTATGGTCTCTTGCAAAGCAGGAGTTGAGGTCAATGAGATTCACTCCCAGACAAAACTCTCTCTGCTTTACAACCTGCTCAAAGAGGGAGTTTAAAATGAAAACATTGCTCTGGCATACTAATCAGCCATCTACTTTTAAAGGACATAAAAATGTTAATATTACTTTCTTCATCAGAGACAGTTTCTACATTGATTAAGGTCATACCCAACATTTGGGTCCAGCTTCCCTTCTAGGTAGGACATCTATGATGGAGACAGGTCTCTTGTGTTTAATAAACTTCAGTAGCATTTACTGTGTCAAGTACACTTCTAAACACTTCATAAATGTCTTTAGTCCTCAATCAAGTTGACAAAGTCACAGTACCAAAACTTTAAACTACATTAGTCCTTAAATTAGATATTTTTAAGTGGGTCAATTTAAGTACAGATTTACTTCTTAGACAGATGATGTAAACTTATGCATAAGTACACTATATTATTCATTCACTTGTATACTTGTCTTTCCGTTGTTCTCTGATTTGCTCGAGTGGGCACCAGTAATATCTCCATATGTCCTGTTACAAATGAGTGTACCCCAGGGGCATCTGCTTGTTCCAGGAACAGGAAAAGCCTCAAACCATTATTATTCATTAAACATTTGTAAATATATTTTATTTCATTCATGATTTTAGCAGTTTTTTCATACTTTATTAAGTACAAAATTGTATATAATTATATGAATATGAAATATGGTTTAATTAAGTTATTGTAAAGTTTCTGATCAACAGCAGGCTAAGAGCAGTTCCATTTTGGAGGAGTCAGAACAACATAGACTTGTGACTGACTGAGGAATCAAAGACTCCCAGGTTGTTCAAAGATCAACTATATCTTCAGTTTGTAGTTTGAATGAATTGGGAAATTGTGAGGTAAGTAACTTGTTTAAAGTCATTCTACTAATAAATGGTGAAGGCAAAGTTCCAGCAAAACTAGTTGGGCTCCAGCTTTATGCTCTGGGTCTTGTTGAATTTTTGTATGGGTTCCTAGGTATTAAGTTCCCAAACAGACAAACATACATACACACACACTATACTTTCATACTTCAAATATCATTGTCATATTTAATTCAATGCCACTAGTGTAGCTCGTGGACTTTACATAAACTCTCTATTAGAAATTAAGCAAAAATTCTGAATATGAGCATGAGGCCAAGGGCTCTCTTACTGTCTCTGTCACCCTCCCACCCAGTGGAATCTTCTTTCCAAGGCCTACCCTCAGTTTTAGCACTAAACCACTCACCACTCTTCATCACCCAAGCTAATTTACAGAGTTCCAGGCTTAGCTCATAGAGTTGCTGACTTAGCCTCTCCCTGTCAGGGCACTGTTGTCCAATTCTGTGTCATAGCAATTCCTTTGAGACAAAGGCTTTTCCATTTGAAACTTTTTTTAATAGAATCACAGTGAGATGCACAGTTACAAGATGGTTCATGATCGAGGTTTCAGTTATATGAAGTTCCAACACTCATCTTTCATAAGTTTACATTTCCCACCAATGTCCCTAATTTTTCTCATGCCCCCATCCCCTGTCTCTACTCTATGGCAAGTACTTTGCTTCTCTCTTTCCCTCCCTCCTTTTTGTACCAAAGCCTTTTTCCATCTCAGAGTCTAATTTGTCTTCCAGGTTTCCCTTTTTTTCCCCACAGTCTACTCATATGTGTCTCATCACAGAGTTTCTTTTCTGGCTAATTTTTTTTCTCAAGAGTATTTATCTAAATCTGCACATGTTTCCAGATCCATTTCAAGACAGCCTTTTAGTGCTGTGACACCAATGTCCACAAGAGTATTTATCTAAATCTGCACATGTTTCCAGATCCATTTCAAGACAGCCTTTTAGTTCTGTGACACCAACATCTAAAGGCTCTCAGTCCACACAATATGGCGAGAAGTATTTTACTTCACACTCTGACATTCATAATTTCAACTATCATGGCTTTAAACTTGCCTAACTGCCATGAAAAAGGAGGCCAGCTCTGTAATTTTTCTCGATGATTTTAAGGAAAAATAATGCCTTCTATGGCAGGAGTGAGAAGACAGATGGTAAAAAAAAAAGCAACTTACTGCAGACATTTTTCAATCAACTGTACCTTCTACTTGCACACAAAGCCTAGCAAAGTAAATGCCATTCTCTTCTGGAGGACTTAGAGCAGTGGCAGGCAAACATTGTGTAAATATTCAGGTGGGAAATATTTTTAACGTTATGGACTACAGTCTTTGTCCCATCACTTAACAATTCTCCTATTGTTGAGTGAATAAATGAGTAGGTGTGGTTTGGTTCCTTTTACTCTTTTATTTTAAAAGCAGACATGGGACTGGATTTAGCCCAGGGACCATAATTCGTGAGTCCCATGGTTAAAGCTGTCTAAGCACTTGTGATATTTCCCAGCCTACCCATGGTGCCTCCTTATTATTTTTCAGATTACACTTCAATAGACCTCCACATTGCAGAAAGTAAAAGTGACACTAAAATAAAACATGGCAAAATAAGAAACATGATTCCTCACATCATTTGGCATGTTCCTTTCCACATAAGAGCACATCAAACGTGATGAATATTCGTTGCCAAAATCTGATAAACATCTGCAAGTACACAGTCTGCTTTAGCTGGGTACATTTTAATTTCCACAAAGAACCTTCTCTTACAAAATATTCATGAGGTATCTCTAGACCATTATTGCCAAGGATGGTTCGAGAAAATAAACAAATCTTTGTTGCAGGCATGTTACTCCATGAGCACGCAAAGATCATGAAAGGGCAAAAGCCTCAGAGATGGTTTTAACAACCTGAGACTTTTAACCAACCCTGATGTTCTAACTAGAGAGCTCTGATGTTGACATTCATTAACTCATTTTTTCATTCACTTGACCAATGTGGTGTCTTCTGTGAGCCAAGACCTTGCTAGCACTAGGAGTATAGCTGAAGATGAAGAATAGAACTCAAGACTATAGGACAACATCTTTAAAAGAAAGGAGATGGAGATACAGTATGGGATTAAGGAGCTTGCCTCTTATGCAGCAGAAACCAGCTTGATCCCTGGCATCACATTGTCAAATACAAACCCCTGACCACCACAGGGAACAGCATCTGAGCACAAATCTGGGAGTAGCCCTGAGAACAAGGAAGGAGAGAATCGATTAGAACAAGAGAGTAAGGGAGAGAGGAAAGGAAGGGAAAAGAGAAGAGGTGAGGTGAGGAAGGATAAGGGGTAAGAAGGGGAAAGCAGAGGAGAGAAGAGATGGGAGGGGATATGAGAAGAAAAGAGGAGAGAACAAGAGGAGAGGAAATGAGAAGAGAGAAGAGAGGAGGAGCGGAAACGGAAGAGGAGGTATGGAGATTTTGAATACAGGTAACACCAGTTGCAAAGTTGTTCAAGTTTTTCCATCCTTTTTTCCATATATAGTTTCCAACCTAGGCGCATGACACCTGATTAGTGGGGGGAGAAAAGGACTTATCAGTTTTATATAATCTGCTTCAGCTGGACATATGCATGTTGCATCTGTCCTCCCACTTCTCCATCAGAAGGGGGTCTACATCTTTGATTCAAAAGTTGCTCTACTATGCCATAAGTAAATACTAGTAATTGTTAAAATTGTTATTGGCCCTGAGCTCCAGCCACCACAGCCAACTACCAGAAGACAGACACTCCAGATCCACGGCTGCACAGCTTGGCCTCAATGTGAGCGGCCCTATTGAGTTCCGGGGGAAAAGCAAAAGGCTCAGCCAGACTGGCTGTGTCCTACATAGCTCCTAGGGCTTGCTCAGCATGCAAGCAGCCATGCCTGCTGGACTTGGAGCAGGGATTTGGGCATCTCCACCCATTCCCCAGACTCTGGGTCAGTGAGTGTGACCCTGAGCTCCAGCCACCACATCCAACCACCAGAAGACAGACACTCTAGATCCACAGCTGCACAGGCACGTGGCTGGAGCGGAGCAGCTGTGGAGTGGCCACACGTTAATCTTAGACTCAATATATTTTAGCACCAGGCTCTTTCAGGATCTTTTCTCATTTATACACTTCAATGATCATTCTATTTGCAACAAACTGGAGAAGTTATGGGGAATGAGGAATTATGATGTCACACTAGAACTCACTATTAAATATTCAGATAGAGATATCATACATTGTTAGTATCCATAGGACAAGCCACAGAGTATAATAGAGAAGAGAGAGAGAGAGAGAAATACAGGAATATAGACAAAGAGATAGAGAAGTAAAAATGCACCTGCAATAGGGGCAGGCAGGGTTTGGATGGGATGTGTTTGGGAATTGAGTGGTGGGAATTGGCACTGGTGTAGGGATGGGTTCTGGAACACTGTATTGTAAAGACCCAATTATAAACATCCTTGTAATTCTATATCTCATATGGTATAATAAAAATTAAAAAATAAAATTATTGGGACCAGAGAGATAGTACAGAGGTAGGGTGTTTTCTTTGCATTAGACTGAACCAGGTTAGATCCCCTGTACTCTAGGTGGTGCCTTGAGCCATCCAGGAGTGATCCTTCAGTACAAAGCCAGGAATAAGCCTTGAGCACCACCAGGTGTGGCCCCCAAACAAAACAAACAAATTTTTTCTTGTCAGCAATTTTACAACTTTCCCTGAAAAAAATCCACAAGACCAAGAACAGAGAGCTACTTGCTCTCCCTGTGCCCACTGATCATGAGGCGCCCAGGAGGGATGGTGGCTTCTAGACCTGGCCTGCCACCCCAGCAGAGCCTTGCAAGAAGCCTGAGGAACCCCCACACCATGAGGGCCGCCATTTTCACATCTGGACTCCCCTCTCCTCAGAGCTCCACGCAGAAAAAGAACTGATCACAGCCCAGCTTGCATGGCCGCAAGCAGGTTCATCAATAAATGCTTGAGTTTTGAGGTGACTACAAGATATCCCACCCACATGGCAGAGCCTGGCAAGCTATCCATGTTGCATTTGACATGCCAAATACCAGTATCAATTATAGACCTCATTCCCATGACTTCATGGAATGGTTTGAGGCTCTTTATGTTCCTGGAGTGGGCAGATGCCCTTGGGCTATCTCACATGTGACAGGACATATTGAGATGTTACTGGTGCCCGCTCGAGTAAATCGATGATGTACGGAAGTCAAGTGATTAAGTGATCAATAATCATGCAAGAGTAGAATTTGGGGTTGAAGCAATAGTAGAGTGGTAGGGTGTTTGCCTTGTACCAGCTGACCCAGGTTCAATGCCCAGATTCCCGTATGGTCCCCCAAGGCATCTCCCAGGAGTAATTCCTGAACAAAAAGCCAGAAGTAACCTTATTCCCTGATCATCATTGGGCATGTAGCTACAAATCACTTGATCACTTGAATCCCGTTATTCATCGATTTGCTCAAGTGGGCCAGTAACATTTCCATTGGACCCTATCACGTGCCAATGTAGCCCAATGGCATCTGGTTGATTCAGGAATATGAAGAGCCTCACACTATTCCTTCAGGGTCTTGACAAGAAAAGTCTGACCACCTTGTGGTGGGCAGCCACGTGATCTTTTGACATCCTGTGGGATCCAGTCAGTAACAGCTCTAGTCCAGCGGTCATCTCCAAATCGCATTACATGTCCAGCCCATTTGATTTTTGATGCCTTGGCAAACGAGACACTGACCCTGATTCTGGAATAGCGACAGAGGTTGGAACTCCGGATTTCTTCTCTCACATGAGTGAGGCGTGATATTCCAAGCATAGCTATTTTGATTCCTCTCTGGGAGACCCGAATAGCATTCTCATCCTGCTTTCGTAGGGCCCATGTCTCTGAGGCATATGTTAATGCAGGGAGAATGGTGGAATCAAAGAGATGTGCCTGGAGCCAGAGGTTCTTTGTCCTTTTAGCTATTTCTTCGATGCCTTTGAAGGTATTCCATGCCACTCTCTTCCTGCTGTGCAGCTCCGGTTTTAGGTCGTTCATCATGTTGACTTCTAGACCTAGGTACACATAACTGCTGCATTCAGAGATGCTTGTTCCATTGAGAGTGAATGGGGTCTCTGGAACTAGTTCATTTTTCATAAACATAGTTTTCTTTAGATTCAGCTGTAGATCTATCTTTCCACATTCTCGGTTGAAGTCAACCAGCATTTGTGCCGCTTGGCTAATGTTTGGTGTTATTAGAACGATGTCATCAGCGAAGCGGAGGTGGTGTAGTTGCTGACCATCTATCTTCACTCCCATTCCTTCCCATTCTAATTGTCACATGATGTTCTTGAGGGTGGTGCTGAAGAGTTTTGGTGAAATGGTATCACCCTGCCTCACCCCTCTTTTGGCATCAATGATCACTTCCTTGTAGAATGGTGAGGTCCTGGTGGTGAATCCGTAATACAGCTCACAAAGGATCTTGATGTACTGAGTTTAAACACCCTGTTTGGCTAGGGCTTTGATGACCACTTCAGTCTCTACAGAATCAAAGGCTTTCTTTAAATCGATGAACATGAGACAGAGTGGCATCTTGTACTCCCTACAAACCTTGATGAGCTTGGTTACTGTGTGGATATGGTCGATTGTGCTGAATCCTTTCCAGAAGCCAGCTTGCTCGCATGGTTGTCCTTCATCTAGTGTTCTGCCAATCCTGTTCAGCATGACTTGAGTGAACAGCTTGTAGATGACGGACAACAGGCAGATGAGGCGATAGTTGCCAATGTCGTGAATGACTCCCTTCTTGAACAGTAGAACTGTCCTGCTGGTTTTCCATTGGGAGGGCACCTTGCATTCGGACTGGTAGCTTGTGAAGAGCCAAGCTAGTGTATTGATGAGTACCGATGGCAGACACAGATACACCCGGCAGAGCTCCAAATCGAAACAGAAAAAGAGTAGTTTTTCTTGAGTAGTTTTAAGCTGTACAAAAATTCCAGACACTTGATTGATTAGCTGTCTTTTCATACAATCACTGCTATAGCAAACTACAAAATTCCTTGGCCTAAAAAAATACAAGTTAATTATCTATAGTTCTTAAGGTTAGAAGTCCAAAATTGGGACCAGAGTGATAGTACAGCAAGTAGGGTGTTTGCCTTGTCCACATCCCAGCCAGGTTCGATCCCCAGGATCCCATATGGTCCCCCTAGCACCCCCATAAATATTACTGAGTACAGAGCCAGGAGTAGCCCTTGAGCATTGTAGGATATGAAAAAGGAGACCAAAGTGGGTCTCAATGAGACCAAATCAAAGTGACTTGGAACTGCATTTCTTTCAGGGGCACTAAGGCATTGTTTGCTGTCTTCCTTTTTATAGGAAGACAGCAAACAGCCTCTGTACATCACCTCATTCCTTGACTCAGAGTCCCCCATTTTCTAAAGTCATTAATGGTTGGTTAAGCCCTTCTCACAGATGCTTCTGATCTTTCTGGACCCTTCTTCCAGTTTTAAAGAATTTATAATCCCACTAAGTTCCAGTTAATCTTCAATTTAAAGATAGAAGTTATTTTCATCCACTAACTGCCCTTTGCCTGGTAATATAATACATCACCGGTCCCATAACTATAGGATACCTTTGAGAAACATTTAGTGTCTAGTATATATTTCAAAGATAGATTTAAAATTAGTTGGGAAATTTCTTTTTTATCTATCTGCAACATATTTAATAAGTTAGAAGTCATTCGCTCCTTAGAGATTTAATAAAATTTGTCTTATGAAACTAATTTTTTCCAGCAATGATAATACCTGAAATAAATAATAATTTTTCCAGAAATTATAATGCTGTTTTCTCTCAGTTTTCTTACTGCTATTGTGAACTTAGACCTAAACACTCATCACTGTCACTGTATCACTGTCTTTCCATTCATCATCGATTTGCTCGAGTGGGCCCCAGTAACATCTCCATATGTCCTGTCTCATGCACAAGCCATAAAATTCCCTCAGTATCTCAATATAGCAAATAATCTATTCACTTAATTTTTGTTTTCACTGGAAACATTCCACCAGCATCCATGTGTTTCCTTATTCCAAACTAGACAACTTGCTCTCGATGAAGAGTTTTTACTCTGAAATATCCTTTTGTTATCTTCTTGAAAATTCCTTTTATTTAATCCTGCTATGGAATTTTCCTTTGCTTGAGTGTTTTGATTTCTCATTTCTCAAATTCTCATTTATTTTGACAGAATAAGTCCACCAGTAGCTTTCTGAGAAAAAGTGAATGATGTTGAATGTAAATTATTTGAAAGAGTGTCAGTAGCTGTATATGTTATCCTTTTATTTTATAGATGGCCAAGCACAGAATTCCAGGCTAGATATAGATCACTTCTCATCTTCAAAGCATCCCTCTACTGTTTCTAGATTGAAGTTCTATTGGTAAGACGTGCAAGGCCATTCCAATTCCTGAACTTTACTGGAGAAAGAAAACAAATGTTATGTCTGCCTCTACATTCTTATGTCACTAACAGCTTCCAAGGATTTGATGCATTGAACTCCCCATGATGACATTTTCTGTCTAGGGCTCACAATAGTCATTCTTGTTCTAATTCCCTAGCCTGCCTCTGAGGTCAGTTTTAGGAATACCAGTCTTCTCAGTGCCCTCCTCAGTGTATAGGACTGCCTGGTTCTAGCTGTCCAGACAATGTCTCCATACCCAAATCTCCTTGCTGTCTTGTCAAACCTCAGACATTTAGGTCAGTTAAATTATGATATACACACAAGACAGTTCAATTTAGCTTGATAATCTGTATCTTTGAAGATTTTATTTCCTTGGGATTGATTTTTTTTTAGAACAGCAGGTCTTGGGGGGTGGGGGTAGAGGAGGATTAGACTACATACACAGGGCTCTGTCCAGGCTCTGTGCTCAGAGATCACTCCTGGCAGTGCTGACTCAGAGGATTATAGGTAGTACCAGGGATCAAACTAGGATCAGCTTTGTGCAAGGTTCTTCAAACCCTCTACTCTCTGGTCCCAAATAAAGTGCAGCAATTTTTTGAACTATTTAAAAGTACTTATTTCTACAAATTTTTAACCAAATTATTGTGTTTCTTGTAGTCATTTTAATTGTTATTTTAGACTTTCAAATTGTATAGAAAATACACCAAGATGGCATTTTAAAATATATCATTGATCAGCAGATACACCCAGCACAGCAGATACCAGCTTTCCCCTTTGAACCCTCTGCATTCCACGGACCACGAGAGCAACATTTGACCTGGAGTCTACCATCCCGATAGAGCCTCAGAAGAACCCAGAGGAACTCCCATACCTTGCTGGCAGTGATCTTCATCATCCACACTCCGCAGCTCATAAGATCTCCACCCAAGAGATTAAACCAGTCTCCAGCCCGGCTTGTCATAAACCCAGCCTACAAGGACCCACACTTAAGAGACCCGCCCTTCAAGAGGAGAGTACTCCAAGCCCAGGAATGTTTGAACCACAGACGCAGATATACCAGGCAGAGCAGATACCAGCTTTTCCAATTGTGCACGGCTGTGCATTACCATGAATATTCTACCCCCCCTCTGAGAGAGCCCCACAAGCTACTCGGGTGTATAGTGCCCACACGGCAGAGCCTGGCAAGCTGACCGATGTGTATTCGATATGCCAAAACCAGTAACAAAAGTGTTTATTTTCCTGACCCCGAAAGAGCCCTTAATACAACAGCAGTAAAAAGGTGAACAAGCAGTGCCTGATAAAATTTCACGGCCATCCTGGGCTGCCAAAACTAAGAAGGACTAAAATGATTGTACTTTCAATGCACATACACTGGCATCGGAAGCATATATTGAGGATCTGATGGTGCAAGCGCAAAGATCAAGTACAACATCATTGGTTTGACTGAGACGAGGAGGCGTCAGTTGCATCACGCTGTATTTGACACTGGAGAAGAATTGTTCCTTGGAACATGCAACGAAAAGAGGCATTGGTGGCATTGGTGTCCTTGTCAACACGAACATGGCCAACAACATAGATTCATTTGAATGCCTAACAAACCTGATAGGACAATTACACTTGAAGAGACGTGGCCCACTGCCAGCAATTTCTATCTTCGTTGTCTATGCACCAACATCCACATACAAGGGAAGATAAAATTGAGAAATTCTACATGGAACTGGAGGAGTTCTATAAAAAAAGATCACACCTTCTACAAGATCATAGTCAGTGATTTTAATGCCAAGATAGAACCAAGAAGATCAGCTGAAGAACTCCACATTGGGACCCATGGCCTAGAATGGAACAAACAGGGTGAGAGACTATCTGAGTTCATCATGTCCACCAAGACCAATCATGGGAACTCACAGTTCCAGAAGACTGAAGAGAAACCTTGGATATGGGAATCTCCTGGTGGAGAGTTCCACAATGAAATTGACCACATCATATTCAATCGATGGTTTTTCCTGACTGATGTCACTGCAATCCCAAAATTCCAAACAGGATCAGACCACTGTCTCCCTTTGTGCAAAATTCTACTTCACGCAACGGGGAGAAAAGGCTGTAAAATTTAAGACTAGAACTCCCAAAATGACCACCAGCTGAGAACACTTTAGCACCATTGCTGCAACATGGGAAGACACCATCACTGACAACATCGATGAAGAATACAACCTACTGGTTCAGCACCTCCATGATTGTGCAAAGAATGCCAAGAGAGAGAAAGACACAAAAGGACGCCTGTCCTCAAAAACCCTCAAGTTTATTCACCAACATGGCAAGGTGTGAGCCTCAGGTGACCAAATCCTAACTTCCAAGCTTGCAAAACGGTTCAGAGAAGCGATAAAGGAAGACCTCAAAGAGAGAAGAGCAGAAATACTGGAAGATGGAGCAGAAGCCAGGAAAAGCATTTGCACCGCCCCGCCTATCCTTCGCCATCTATAAGACCAAGATGACTGCCCTCTAACGCCCTGATGGATCTATCACATCTTCCAGAAAGGCAATGGAGAAGATTATCAATGACTTCTACTTAGATCTCTTTGATAGAAGTCCACCTGCACACATACCAAATTCAACAGGATGGTATGTCATTCCCAACGTTCTCCCTTCTGAAATCCAACACGCCATTTCGTCTGTAAAAGAAGGGAACAGCATCAGGCCAGACAAAGTCAGACCCAAACACCTGAAAAATCTGCCATCAGTACTCATCAATACACTAGTTCGGCTCTTCACACACTACCTGTCCAAATGTAAGGTGCCCTCCCAATGGAAAACCAGCAGGACAGTTCTACTGTTCAAGAAGAGAGATATTCATGACATCGGCAACTATCGCCCCATCTGCCTGTTGTCCATCATCTATAAGCTGTTTACACGAGTCATCCTGAACAGGATTGGCAGAACACTAGATGAAGGACTACCATGCAAGAAAGCTGGCTTCCGGAAAGGATTCAGCACAATTGACCATATCCACAGGTAACCAAGCTCATTGAGATTTGTAGGGAGTACAAGATGCCACTCTGCCTCATGTTCATTGATTTAAAGAAAGCCTTTGATTCTGTGGAGACTGAAGTGGTCATCGAAGTCCTAGCCAAATAGGGTGTTCAAAACCAATACATCAAGATCCTTTGTGAGCTATATTACAGATTCACCACCAGGATCTCACCATTCTACAAAGAAGTGATCATTGAAGTCAAAAGATGGGTTTGACAGGGTGATACCATTTCACCAAAACTCTTCAGTGTCACCCTCAAGAACATCATGTAACAATTAGAATGGGAAGGAATGGGAGTGAAGATAGACGATCGGCAACTACACCACCTCCACTTTGCTGATGATATCATTCTAATAACACCAAGCATTAGCAATGCAGCACAAATGCTGGCTGACTTCGACCGAGAATGTGGAAAGATTGGTCTACAGCTGAATCTAAACAAAACAATGTTCATGAAAAATGAACTAGTTCCAGAGGCCCCATTCACTCTCAATGGAACAAACATCTCTTAATGCAGCAGTTATGTGTACCTAGGTCGAGAAGTCAACATGATGAACGACCTAAAACCTGAGCTGCAGAGAAGGAAGAGAGCAGCATGGAATGCCTTCAAAGGCATCAAAGAAATAGCTAAAAGGACAAAGAAACTCCAGCTCTGGGCACATCTCTTCAACTCCATCGTTTCTCCTAAAAGCAGGATCAGAATGCTATTCGGCTCTCCAAAAGAGGAATCGAAAGAGCTATGCTTAGAATATCACACCTCACTCAAGTGAGAGAAGGAACCAGAGCTCTGACCTGCAACGCTATTCCAGAATCAGGGACACTGTCTCATTTGCTAAGGCATCGAAAATCAGATGGGCTGGACATGTAATGCGATTTGGAAACAACCGCTGGACTAGAGCTATTGCCGACTGGATCCTACGGGATGTCAAAAGATCACGTGGCCGCCCATCTACAAGATGGTCAGACTTCTTTGTCAAGACCCTGAAGGAACGGTTTGAGGCTCTTCATATTCCTGAATCAACCAGATGCCATTGGGCTACATTGGCACGTGATAGGGTCCAATAGAAATGTTACTGGCGCCCGCTTGAGCAAATCAAATAATAACGGGATTCAAGTGATCAAGTGATCATTGATCAGCATAAGGGAAAAAATTAAATCATTGTTTCTCTTATTGATTCACTCCTCATGTATATTCTTTGGCTGTTCAGGTATGCTAGTATGTTTTTCTCTCCAGAAATGCCACTTTGATTGGTTTAAAGTGTAATATGGAGGAAATGAAAGATGTGATTCAGTGGTAAGCCTAGTTTGGTCCTGGGGAGCAACACAAAATAAAGAATGTGTCCACACATCCACACATGTGAACATTTTTAAACTGTTTAAAGAATATATGTTAGATTTGAGAGTTGAAAACTTACTTATGTAGATGAGAAGGGTATTTTATTACACTGTATTAAAGGGTTTTATTTCCCTTGTTTACATAGGTTAAAATCATATAACAATCACAAATTGACTCTGTTTTCTGACTTTCACTGTTTTCTATTTGCTATTTGTAAAAGTTTTATTGGAACAAGTAACAAAGTAATTTTATGTGCTAAAAGTTAGGTTGGGGATAAGAGGGAATATGGGGACATTAATAGAGGGAAGGTCACACTGGTGGTGTTGGAAACTGATCGTCTGAAACAAATGTATAATGAATAGTTTTGTAAATCATGGTGTTTATAATTAAAATATAATTTTAAAATAAAATAGTTTTGATAGTTAAATAAGATTTTAAGTGAATTCTTTCTATTAACTGGTTCTGCAAGAAAACCCCCGATTCACCTGAATCATTCAGATTTCCCATAATTTGAGGGAACAGATCTTCTCTTTGGTTTGATTCTCTACAGCTAAAATGAACAAAACCTCAAATTTAACTGTTTGGTGGAAATAATATGAAAGAAAACTTGTACTTAAATCTTTTGTCTAACTACATGAAAGAAAAAGCAATATTCAGTTGATTTTTAAAAAAAATTTACAGAGAAGGTATTGCAAGCCACAATGTGTAATGGAAGGGAGAGAGAGAGAGAGAGAGAGAGAGAGAGAGAGAGAGAGAGAGAGAGAGAGAGAGAGAACCTGAGGCAGGCTGGGGCTGGGGGATGGTGGAGGGAATCAGGGACATTGGTGGTGGGAGATGGGCACTGGTGGAGGGATGGGTGCTGGAACACTGCATGACTGAAACCCAAACATGAACTTCTTTGTACTTGTATATCTCATGGTGGTATAATAAAATGTTTTTAAAAATTAAAAAAATAAAATAAATCCACAGAGAGAGATTGAAAGACAAAAAGTGACTGTTGTAGAGCCAGCCTGGGTTTGGGGGGCTGATTGGCAAAAGGAAAACTGGGGGCATTGGTGGTAGAAAAAGTACAATGGTGAAGGGACAGGTTTTGGCACATTGTATTACCAAAACCCAATTATGAACAACTTTGAAACTGTGTGCCTCACAGTGATTCAATAAAAATAAAGAAATTAATGCTCAACTTACGACTGCTAAAGGTTATTTTCAATTTTACCCAAATATAAATGTTTTGACATCAATAAAACTATAGTATATTTCTGGGGAACAAAATATAAATCTACATCCTAAAAAGGTCCATATTTTAAAAGTACTCAAGTATGGAAATATAGCAGAGGGCAGTACTTAGATCTCTGGCTGGCTTTCGGAAAGGATTCATGCCACCTTGTATGCATATGTTCACTGTCTTCCTGTTCATCATCGATTTGCTCAAGCGGGCCCCAGTAACATCTCCACATGTTCTGTCTCATGCTAGTAGAGTCCAAGGGCATCTGCTTGCTCCAGGAACATAAAGAGCTTCAATCCATTCCCGGAATGAGGTCTATAATTGTTACTGGTATTTGGCATATCAAATACAACATGGGTAGCTTGCCAGGCTCTGCCGTGCAGGTAGCATACTTTGCATATGTTACAAGTTCAAATTCCCAGGGTGTTGGTGAGCACAAAGCATCATATTGGAATTCTTGTCTGTAACCTCTCCCAAGCCACGATGATTTCTGGTCACCCTAAAGTTACATGTAAAGATGCACCACAAAGTACTGTGGCCCTAGGTGAGTATCTCAACTAAAAAATTTGTGACAGTCACAGCCAGGAAGTGTGAGGAATACAACCATAAGATGCATGCCTCGACTAGAAAGCAACCAAGTGAGCACATATATAAAAATCACAACTCAATGAGTGAGCGCGAACCCCAATGAGCACTGTGACTAAATGTGTCATCACTGATGGTTGCATTCATGATGGTTCAATGCAGCATGGCTAAATATTCAAGCACTGCAGCTAGCAGTGTGTGTGTGCGATGGTTGTCATAATCACTGTCTTCCCGTTCATTATCGATTTGCTCGATCGGGCCCCAGTAACATCTCCATATGTCCTGTCTCATGCTAGTAGAGCCCAAGGGCATCTGCTTGCTCCAGGAACATAAAGAGCCTCAGTCCATTCCGGAATGAGGTCTATAATTGTTACTGGTATTTAGCATATCAAATACAACACGGGTAGCTTGCCAGGCTCTGCCGTGCAGGTAGCATACTCTTGTAGTCATCTCTAAGTCCAGTATTTATTGATAAACCTCTCTGCCGCAGGCGACTGCGCAAGTGGCTGCACAAGCTGGTCTTGATAGGCTGGTGATAATATCAACAACAAAACAAATGGGAAGGAAACATAAACAAAAACCAGCAAAGTAGATAAAAGATTCAGAGATTCCAACAAAACTTAAAAAGGAATGGCAAAAGGAATAATCAGAAAATAAGTCAATATAAGTCAATTTGTGTTGATGTGATGTTGGAGCAAGTAATATGAGATAAATGTGATATGCTTGCCAAGGGGATAAGCTGGAAGTGGGTGGGAACCTGGGGGCATTGGTGGACAGCACTGGTGGTGGGATTGGTGCTGGAACATTGTATGCCTCAACCAACCCTATTATAAACAGCTTTGTAAATCATGGTGTCTTAACAAAAAATGAAAAGAAAACAATTAAGATTATGAGACTAAACTGTCCCAGTCACAATATTTTCATGTATACCATTATGCTTTTGGGGGGTGGGACGTTTTTTGTTCCACACCCAGAGGTGCTCAGGGGGTTACTTGTGGCTCTGCACTCAGGACTCACTCCTGGCAGTGCTCAGGAGACCACATAGGATGCTGGAGATTGAATCAGCAACTAGACAAGTACCCTACCCACTGCACTATCTCTCTGATCCCTATTATGCTTTCTTTAACTGTGCTTTGTGATTTTATTAGCCTAAATCTAATGAGCATAGAATCTCACGTGTTCTATAGTATAACTTTGAAAGAAACAAATAAAATATAACTAAAATCTTTGTATCGATAACTAAGGGTTAAACAACATCAGCTGTCTAATTTTATATATAATACCTCATTGTTTTGCCATATATTATAATATCTTTTAAATAATTTTTGTTATGTGTACTCCATCCTGCAGTCACCTGTGTCCCAGTTTGAGGTGTGTAATTCCTTCTCCTTTATTTTATAAAATCCTTCCTCTCCTCTCATATTTCTTAAATACTATTTTATTTCAAAAATAATTCAAAGATACTACATTCAATCCATGTTCAAAGCATTATTTGCTTTAATGCTTGACTTTTTCAACTGTGTAGAAAATTTAAATTGAAATGCCTCATTAACTATACTGAATTAAAATATATTTAAGATGATTAAATCATGGGGCTGAAGAGCTAGTCTGGAGGGTAGGGCGCCTGCCTTGCATACAGCCAACCTGGATCCCATATCCAGCGCATCACTTAGTCCTCTGAGTCTTGCAGGAGCGATCTCTGAATGCAGAGCTGGGAGCAAACTCTGAGCACCAACAGCTGTGGCCAAAAAATAAGGGTTAAAATAAAACTTTCTTCTTAGAACTTCAAATTAACAATAGGAACTCAAGTAAAAAATCTTAAAGAGCAAAAACATATTCTTAAGCATTTCTGTTCTTCACATTTCCCTGATAACAAAACCTGTGCAATTTATCCACATATCCATAGGATAGTCAATTCAACATTCATCAATATATCCATAGGAATTCAATTATTTATTAATATCAACAGTCATGGAAGGTCCACCTGACATAAACTTTCCCATCATGAAGAATAACATAAACCTGGCACGCATATGCTGCCCAAGTCCACGTGCTGCTTGAGCCCACATGACAGAGCACATGTGGTGCCTGTGCACACATGTGTGGCCGGAATCTACCCTCTTGAGATCTGTACTTTCATGCTTTCATGCCTAACACATGTACTGGGGCTCCCTTCACCCTAGGAGGAGCCCACGTTCTCTCTTTTCTCTCTTTTCTTTCTCCTTCCCCTTCCTAAAAAGCCTACAAATAAACTCTGCTTAAAAACAAAGAGTATCATAAAATCATTCTGGTTTATGTAAATATCTGTTAAATGATATGGTTGCTCATTAAATTTAATTGACTAATATGTTCTATTAGCTGGGTTCTTCCCACTTGGTTCTTCTTTGCTTCTTAAATAAATGATAAAAATTGATACAACTGTTTTCCATCATATTTGGATTAGTAAACTATCAAAAATTATATGCAGAAAAATTCTGGTCAACTAAGTTTCCATAGAATTGATTTAATCATTATTATATACAGTACTAGACTCATCACAGCTGTATCAAAGTTAAGAAGAATGAACTCAAGGGAAAAAAAAAGAAATAATAAGCAGTTAATTTTATTCACAAAATTTAAAATCCAAAACCCCATAATTTAAATTATTAATTCTACACATTTCATTCAGCTTTGACTTCATATCATTTTTCTAAGGGGTCATTTAGAAAATTTCATTTTGTTTGTTTTAGAGAACAGATGGGAATAATCAGGGCAAAAACTTCCACCCCGCCTTCCCTTTTTGCTGGTCCAATCTTTTCCAAGGGCACATCTGGGCTTGGGATGGGTCCTTTTTATAGTTTTCTTAAGAGCATATGACTAATGCATTGCACGTGTTAAATTAAAGGCTTTTGTATACACTGTGGGTAGTGAGGACTTTATGTGATTTCAGGATCACATGTCTAAATTGACACTGTGAAGCTGTAAAATCCAGTTAATTAAATCAATGAGTGGATAGACAAAAGAAAAGAGGAGTAATTCAGCAGTAATTAAAAAGGGGTTGGGTCTGGAGCAATAGTACAGGAGGTAGGGCATTTGCCTTGCACGCAGCTGACACGGGTTAGATCCTTGGCAGCCCTTTTTGGTCTCCCAAGCACCACCATGAGTAAGTCTTGACATCACGGGTGTGACCCAAAAAGGCAAAAAGAAAAGAAATTTAAATAAGAGGCCATAGAACATTACCATTGGCAGATCTACTCTTTTCTATATACACCCTCCTTCCTGCCTGTATAGAACTGTCATCATTTAGAATAAGAAGGAACCTTAGAAATCAATAGTTCACTACTGTCACTTTACAGATAAGTAAAAAAAACTTATCTGTAAAGTGTCACTTTACAGATAGTAAAAAAAAAAAAGCGCAGACATAGGGCAGAGCTGCTACTGGCTCTCCCCTGTGCCCAGCCGCTCATGAGGCGCCCGGGAGGGATGGCAGGTTCTAGCCCTGGCCTGCCACCCCAGCAGAGCCTCACAACAAGCCAGGCGACCCCCAACTCCATGAGGGCCTCCATTTTCCACACCCAGACTTCCCCCTCATCAGAACTCCACAGAGCCCACCAGCCTATCACAGCCTGGCTCATCGAGATCCACCCTGCTGCAGTCTTTTTTTTAATCCGGCCCAGGTATGCTGATCCAGAGACAGACATGGGGCAGAGCTGCTACTGGCCGTCCCTGTGCCCAGCTGCTCATGAGGCGCCCGGGAGGGATGGCAGGTTCTAGCCCTGGCCTGCCACCCCAGTAGAGATTCACAACAAGCCAGACGACCCCCCCACTCCATGAGGGCCTCCATTTTCCACACCCAGACTTCCCTCTCATCAAAACTCCACCCAGCAGACCAGCCTATCACAGCCTAGCTTGCACAGCCATTTGCTGTTCATCAATAAATGCTGGATTTTGAGATGACTACAAGAGTATGCTACCCGCACGGCAGAGCCTGACAAGCTACCCATGTCGTATTTGATATGCCAGATACCAGTAACAATTATAGACCTCATTCACATGACCTGATGGAATGGTTTGAGGCTCTTTATGTTCCTGGAGCAAGCAGGTGCCCTTTGACTCTACTTGCATGAGACAGGTTATATGGAGATGTTACTGGTGCCCGCTCGAGCAAATAGATGATGAACGGGAAGGCAGTGATACAGTGAAAAAAAAAGCAAAGAGAGATGATGTGATACACCCAGGATTATATCCTTTGTTCAAAGTTTTCCAAACTTATGGGCCTACCTCCTCCTTTTTGAAAAGAAATTATTCAGTGTCCCCTGTATATCTACCTCCTTTAAACAAACAGAAAACATCCCCTAACTGTACTAGAGTTTGCTACACTCACCCCATCATACCAGCATAAGTACACTTGTGTGTACACACACACACACACACACACACACACACACACACAACATACAAGCAAGTGGGTGGGACCGTATCACCCACTTCGGAAAAGACTGGTCTTGTTAATGATCAACCTAGAACTCAGGTCTCCTCCAAACTCACTTCTCACATTCTTGTTGTACCTTGAAACATGTGACTGAAATTTTAAAGCAATAATTAAGAATCAAATTGTCTATCTTAGACCCTTTGTAAGATGTTTGGATTACAGAGCTAAGTAGTTTAGAATTTCTGCTCTCACTGGCAAGGGTAGGAGAGTACTTGCTACTTCAGGGCGAGGAGGAAGCAAGTCGATGACTATTCAATCCAGGAATCACTGCTCTGACTGTACACTGGCAATAGTCTGAGAAGCCCCTGGACAGCTCACTTTCTTTCCTGGGAAATATTTTGTAAGATATTGAAGGATAAATAGATACTTGTCAGCAAAGTAGTTTTTCTGGGCAGATAATAGTGGGAAAAGCAACACAGGAGAATAGAATGTGTTCCTGGAACTGAGCTGTGCAGAAATTATTAGGATATGACAAGGTCGAAGATGAAGAGTTGCAACTCAATAATTTAGCCACTTAAATTTAATTTTTAAATAACAGAGATGGTATTACTGGATAACTATTTTATTTATTTTTTATTATACCCCCCATGAGATATACAATTACAAAGATGTTCATAATTGGGTCTCAAGCATACAGTGTTCCAGCACCCATCCCTCCACTAGTGCCCTTTTTTCCCACCACCAATGTCCCCACATTACCAAGCAACACAGGAGAATAGAATGTGTTCCTGGAACTGAGCTGTGCAGAAATTATTTGGACATAACAAGGTCAAAGATGAAGAGTTGCAACTCAATAATTTAGCCACTTAAATTTAATTTTCAAATAACAGAGATGGTATTACTGGATAACTATTTTTGTTTATTTATTATACCACCATGAGATATACAATTAGAAAGATGTTAATAATTGGGTCTCAGTCATACAGTGTTCCAGCACCCATCCCCTCCACTAGTGCTCCATTCCCACCACTAATGTCCCCACATTCCCTCCAACCACCCCCCCCAGCCTGCCTCTATAGCAGGCACTTTTTCTTTTCCTCTTTTTCTCTCTCTATCTCTCTCCGACTCTGTATCTCTCTCACTCTTCTTTTACACATTGTGGCTTGCCCTACAGACATTTAGGGTTTATCATGTAAGTCTCTGTGTATATATAATAGTGAGTTCTAGTCTGACATTACCATTTCTCACAATTAGTAGAACACTGATATATATTTATACCCCATTAATGAATGCAGTCATTCTATAAATGTTATTTTTCTTTTGATTGGGTTCACTCAGCATGATAGTCTCCGTGTCAATTCATTTGCAGGTAAATTTCATGATTTCTTTTTTTCTGACCACTGAATAGTATTCCATTGTGTAGATGTACCACCATTGCTTTAGACAGTCTTCTGTTCTCGGGCACTTAGGTTGTTTCCAGATTCTGGCTATTGTGGATAATTATTTTTAATTGACATTGATTAAACACTAATATATTTACTTATTTATTTTTGGCAGTTTTGGGATCCAACCTAGTACCTCATATATTTCTGATAGGTATTCTTCCACTGAGTCACATCAAGTATTTATCTTTTAAAAACCACATTGGGTAAGAAAATAGGGTCAGGAACTTAAGAGGAAATTGGCTCCTTCTCATTCTGAGAAAATGATGATTTTTAATGCAGCATCTTACTTTTATAACAAATATTTTATTTTATTTTATTTTATTTTTTCTTTGCTTTTTTGGGTCACACCCAGCGATGTTCAGGGGTTACTTCTGGCTCTGCACTCAGGAATTACTCCTGGCAGTGCTCGGGGACCATATGGGATGCCGGGGATCGAACCCGGACCAGCATGGGCCGGCGCATGCAAGGCAAACACTCTACCCGCTGGGCTATCGCTCCGGCCCCAGCATCTTACTTTTAAACTTCAAATCACTGATAAATTTAGGAATGATTACATGCAGAAGAGAGGAAAGAAAAGGATAAATAAAACTCTGAGGTTTCTGCCTTGGAAAACTGAGTGATATCATTAACCAAGACCAAAAATAGAGGATATGCTTATTCTGAGAGTAAGAGAATGAGAAATTTACTTAAGAAGTCTGAAAATGAGGACAAAAATATTTATGAAAAGTAGGCTGGAGATACAGTACAGTGGGTAGGGTGTTCGCCTTGCATGCTAACTTTATTTCTACATATAATTAAAGTGAGAAATATATATCAGTGTTCTACTAATATGGGATGCCATTTCCTGGCATCCCATATGGTCTCCCATAGCACCACCAGGAGTAACTCCTGAGCATTGCCAGGTGTGGCTCAAAAAACAAACAAAAATATTTATGATTTTTTTTTACTGATTCTAGGAAGGAAATTGAAAGTCTGTACAGTATGAACTACCCAGTTCTATAATTAATAACAGATAACTTATCTGACTCATCATTTACAACTGAGATCACAGAAACCGAGACAATATAATTTTTATTGTTTTTCTCACTTTAATTATACATGAAAATATAATCATCACTGATTTTTATGAGAAAAATCCTAAAAAAGAAGTTTTATGATAACATGGATTGACACATGAAAAGATTCAGTAAGACTAAGGAGTTCAGTCACGTGACTGCAGGTACCATGTGGCTGCAGATACTATCCTCAAAGAAACCTAAGACAAAGGGAGTTGGTAAGGAGAGAAAGGTAAAGGTCAGTTACTGGAGGCTACGAAGGAAGGTATACTAAGATACATTTAACTCTACCTTCTCCACTGAAATAAAAACTTACAGATTTTAAGGACAACTGTTTACTATTTAAGTACTTTTTTATTAGTGCTACCAAATTTTTTAAAGTACTATCAGTTAAGGTCTTGGACTTGATTTTTATTTTATTTCAGTCACTGTAAAATCCTATAATTTCTGATTTTATTTTTTACCACTGTACTGTCAATGGTAGAGTTTCATGTATACAACCTTTCAGCACCACACTCTCCAATAATGTTCATTTGCCCACATCACTGTTCCCCAAACCCCACTTTGACTCCCCACTCCAGATTAACTTCCTCCTGCACCTCCCTCAAAGTTTCTCAACCCTGGTGAGCTCCATTTCATAGATCAGGTCTTAGATTCTGCCTACTACTTTTCCCCCTTTATTTTATTTTATTTTTAATTAATATTTTATTATAGAACCCTGAGATATACAATTAAAAAGTTGCTCATGTTTGGGGGTTTTAGTCACAAAGTGTTCCAGCACCCATCCCTCCACCAGTGGCCA
>JAJIBD010007651.1:0-24873 GCA_021461705.1 Cryptotis parvus | reverse complement strand
ACTTCACCAAGGAAGAAATTCGAATGGCCAAAAAACATGAAAAAATGCTCATCATCACTAATCATCAGAGAGATGCAAGTCAAAACAACAATGAGATACCACTTTACACCACAGAGACTGGCACATATTCAAAAGAGCAAGAACAAGAAGTGCTGGCGTGGATGTGTGGAAAAGGGGACACTCATCCATTGTTGGTGGGAATGCCTGCTGATACAGCCTTTCTGGAAAACAATATGGACTTTCCTCCAAAGACTAGAAATTGAACTCCCATTTGACCCAGCCATACCACTCCTGGGAATCTACTCTGGGAAACCAAAAATACGCAGCGGAAACACCATCCCTACTTTTATGTTCATAGCAGCATTATTCATAATAGCCAGAATCTGGAAGCAACCAGAGTGCCCGAAAATCGATGACTGGATAAAGAAGCTTTGGTACATGTACACAATGGAATACTATGCAGCTGTTAGGAAAAATGAAGTTATAAAATTTGCCTATAAATGGATGGACATGGAGAAGATTATGTTGAGTGAAATTAGCCAGAAGGAGAGAGACAGATACAGAATGACTGCATTTATTTGCATGGCATAAATATATATGTACATATTATGATACCAATATCCAAGGTCAAGTGAAACATATATCAGGAGGTCTTGTCAAAGGTGGAAATTATCACAAACGTGTGGGAGTCAGAGGCTAGGTAAGACAGAAAATGAATCAGGGTGCTAATAATTGTCGAGGGTACTAGTGCCAACCTAGAACTGAGCATTAAATAGAGGTAAAGGGATAACATGACAACCTTTTAATGTATGTTCTGTAATCCATAGTCTGGAAGGGAAGGAAAAAGAGAGAGAGAAAGGGAAAGAAATAAAGAACCTGCCATGGAGGTGGGCTGGGGGGCGGGGAGGGAACCAGGGATGTTGGTGGTGGGAGATGGGCACTGGTGGAGGGACGGGTGCTGGAACACTGTATGACCAAAACCCAAACATGAACCTTTTAATTGTATAGCTTTTTATTTGTATATCTCACGGTGGTATAATAAAATACTTAAAAATCTATTAAAAAGATTTATTTTAAATGTCCCAGTAAAATCTCAAGACTTGAATATGAAACCAAAACTATCTTTATTAAATAAGCTAGACATAAACAAGAATTAGCATCGCAGAACTATAGCAACGGCATGTCAATATAAGGATGTCTTGCTTAAGCATTAACCATCAATACTACTATGGCAAACATTGTCAAACCTACCATGAAAAGCTGCTCCTGTTTCCAGCAGCTTTCTTCCTCAGATCTGACTTCCTGCCCCTTGCAGCCCCTTTTCTCCACACCCCGCACTAGTTGGATGGTCCAAGCACAGAACTCTCCCCTTCAGGACTGTAACCTCAGGTACATGCTCTAAAATTGGGGATTTTTTTCAGATCATGGAACACAAAATAAAATGGATTTTTGGTTGCCTTTTTCTAGGCTCCCAGAATGTCCACAAGTCTTAATGTGCTGCTGGCCATGATGTTGCATCCCCTTCTAGAACATTCTGTGACCTGCTGGATTGTCCACATAGGAGATTGGTGTCAGGTAGAGCCGGGAAAGCTTTTTGCTGGGTGGTATCTTATGGCTGTTGATCTGGAGGGGAGTGGGAGATAGAGCAGCTCTTGCTGATGTAGGGGACAATTGTGTGGCTCTTCATATATAACTAAAAGCTCACAGGCTGCTTCTAGGTGAATCGGTTAATGCCTCTGGGACAATTTTCTAGTGCCTTGTGGATCTGATGCTGACAATCCTGCTGGTGATGTTCCAGGCATGGGCAGGCCCTGCACAGATGGAAACGCATCACTACACGGTCTGGAGGAAATGCACGGCTTCCCTTGCCCTGAGCCCAGTACCCATCTCTGCTCCTCCAAGCCTCACACTTGGCCATTGGGCCCGGCACAGGACCTGTGTACAGGTCATGGATGGGATGATCTCAATGCCAGGGACAAGACCTCCTGGGGTCTAGCTGGCCTCCTTCCAGACTCTCCATCCCGTCCAGGAGAGTCCTAGGGGTCCCCAGAACTGGGCTGAGGGCCTATGGCAGGAGAAGTTGAGGCAAAGGCACCAGCACCAGGACTTCCTCGACAGACAGGATCTGAGCTGCACCCCCAGGGACCCACTCACCTCTCTCGGGCCGTGCCCTGACTTCTAGCCTGGCTCTAGGTCAGGATGGTGCGGTCTCGGCCCCACACCCAAAGTTCAGGCTCATAGGTATGTATCTGTGGAAATAGGCGTGGCCCGTGTTGTGTTGCTGACTCCACTCGGCCCCTCCATCCCATGCCAGCCCTCTCTGAGCCCTATGGAGGCCCCCCACCTGCTCGCACTCCTCTCGAGTCACTTGGGTCCTCCAGCCCATGGAATACAGCAGCTGGAGTTGAAGCCGGTGGAACTGTGGCCTCCTGGTGGCTTTGGCCATACAGGGAAGAAGATGCTCTTCTTGGGCGCCTGGTAGTCCTCCTCCATATCTCTAGCCAGGTAGCTGTGGAAACAGTGCTCAGTGGTCAGAGGCACCCAGTGGGTTAGCCTGGCATTGTTATTCCAGGAGTCCCACTGGGATTCACGCCCACCCCGTTCTATCAAGGAGACACTGCAGAGAGACCCTCGGGTGGAGGGGAGGCTGACGGGGTCACAGCACTGCTGAGTTGCGGCTCCCTGGGGTTGGTACTCACAGGGCCAGAAAGAAGTGAATGCTCCGGATCTGCCAGCAAAAGAGGCCACAGTGGCTGAAGTAGGCGATGACCATGGCCAGCAGATATGGGGGGGAACACAGGGACGGTTGAGGGTGGGGGTCAGTGTGGAGGGGAGGTGCAGCATTCAGATTCAAGAATCCAGGAAGCAGGATGAAAAGTGAGCACAGTGAGAGTCTTTGCTGAGTCACAGGATTGGAACCCCCACAGACATGGCCCAGGGGGACTGAGGTCCCCGTACCCCAGGAGCCCGTACCCCAGGAGTGGTCAGAGGAGAGAGAGCGCTATGCGTGCCCCACTGAGTGGGAACAGAGTGCACACACTAGGCTCAAGGACTAGCCTCCCCTGTCCCGTGTCCTCCAAGTTTCACACGTAGCCCCAAAGAGCAAAGAGAAAAGGTGCCCAGGCAGGGGGTGAGCTTGCCAGGCTCCCCAGGGCAGAGAGATGGAGCCGGCACCCCAAGGATAGTGGCTGGGCAATCCCCAGCGTACCTTGTCAGAGACAATCAGGTCTTTGTCCCAGGCTAGGAATCTTCTCACTACAGGGTTCTCTGTGGGAAGAGGGGGTTGTGGAACCTCAAATAGACAGCTGTCCCCCTCCCCTGCAGCTCTCTCCCAGCTGGGAGGACAGGGTTGCTCCCTACAGTCATGGTAGCGTCACTGAACCTAGCATACATCCTCCTCCTCTTCTGGCCTTGACATGGTATACCTGCATAGATCAGGATGTCCAGTGCTCCAGGAGCCTCCTCGTCCTCCTCTTCCAAATCCTCCTAATCCTCCTATCCTCGTCCTCCTCCCTCGTAGAGCGTCTGCTCCCTCTTCCTCTTCCAGGATCCAGCAATGGCCCAGGGGCGGGGTTCACCTCAGTGCACTGTGGGAGAGACAAGACTCAGGCCCAGAAATTCCTCATGGGTCCTTAGTCTTAATGTAGCCCCATTCCCCAGGCTTCTCCTTCCTTCACCTCCTCCTCCCACAAATCTTGTGGGTTCCACACCCTTATGACCTTAATTACCTCGGGGTAGAATCTCTCCCTGCGGACTCAAGGGGCACCCCTATTTCTCCCTCCCTCCCCTAACCAGGCTTTCACTCCTTGTGCTGGCTGTCAACGTGTACCCCCGCCTCACAGCCAGACACCAAGAGCTGTTCCTTCTGGTCTCTGTGTTTCCGCACTTCTCCCATCACCTCAGCCCCCCAACCCTCTCTGTCCCTAGCACCTACCTGAAGGTCCTGGCATCGCTTCCTCTAGCACCACCTCTAAAGGGTACCCTGTGGTACTGGACTGGGGGGCTCTGGGGCTCAGACCCAGGACTCTGACCATGGCTGGCCATGCTGGGTTCACACTCTCCCTCGACAGCCCAAATTCTTCCCAATGTTGGCTGTGGCTGCCATCAAGCTGAGCAGACAAGGCTTTGAGCACTAGAGCAGAGGTTACTGTTGCCTCGTTGCGCTCAGGTTCCAGGGCTCTGGGATCTTCCAATTGGCACAGCCAGAACCTCTGATGTCATTGGAACCCCTGTGAGTCCCCACCTGGCCACCAGTTGGAAAGAAAACCCTCAACTGTCAAGGGGCTACTCCAGAAGTTGGGGGGACAATACCTCTGAGCAGCCCCAAGTTTGTCTGTCTGATTTGCATCCTTGTCTCTTCCCCAATGTGTGCCCACTTCTCCCCAAGGGACGTGGGAGGACACGCGAGGGACTACAGGAGGTTGGGGGTCAGCCAAAAGCCAAAGACATACAAAGCATACTCCCTTGGAAAAGACAGGCTTGTTGGCCCTGTCAGAAGCTTTAAAATCTCGCACTCAGGGCTGGATGAGAGTAAATAGGGCAGTTGCCTTGATGAAACAGCTTCAGTTTGACCTACGGCATCCCATATGGTCCTCCAAGCACCGGGAGGAGAAATTCCTTAGTGCAGAACTAGGAATAAGTTCTGCACTAAGGAATACCCTCAGCATCACCTGCTGTGACCAAAAAAAACCCCAATAATTAAAAATTAAACATAATAAAATAATAGCTCACGCTCCTGGGGCTGGAGCCATAGAACAGGAGGAGGGCATAGTCCTAGAATGCAGCTGATCTGGGTTCGATGCCCGACATCCAATATAATTACTCAAGGAATGCCAGCAGAAATTCCTGAGCACAGACAGGAGTAACCCCTTGAGCTTGACGGGCTGTAGATACCCCAAAATATTTTTTTGGCATTTTGGATCATATCCAGCAGTGCTCAGGGGTTACTTTGGTTCTACATTATTATTTATATGTGATTATACCACCGTGAGATATACAGTTACAAAGATGTTCAAGTTTGAGTTTCGGTCTTACAGTATTCCAGCACCCATCACTCCACCAGTGCCCATTTCCCAGCACCAAAGTCCCCACTTCCCTCCCACTTCCCCTAGCCTGCCTCTATGGCAGGTTCGGTCCCTCTCTCTCTCTCTCTCTCTCTGTCTTTCTCTCTCTCCTTCTTTTTCTTACACCTTGTGGATTTTAATACATACATTTAGAGGATTTAGTGTGCATGCCTTGACTAAATTCAATGCTAAGTTCTAAGCTGGTATTATCATTTTTTACAATTATTAGCACTGTTTCCTTCCCTGACTTAACTAACCTCTAACTCTCTAATGTTTGTGGTAGATTCCACCTATTAAGAGACCTCCTCATCCATATTTTGCCTACCCTTGAATATTGTTATCATACTCTCTCCTCACTCTCTCTATACATATATGTGAAAACTCATGAGTATATATATGTGTAAATTTTTGTCATGCAAATAAATGCACTCATTCTATATCTGTATTTTTCTTCTGGCTAATTTTACTCAACATTTTCCTCTGCTCATTCATCCACTTATAGGCAAATTTATAACTTTCTTTTTCCCAACAGTGGCATAGTATTCCATTTTGTAGATGTACAAAGTTTCTTTATCCAGTCATCAGTTCTCGGGCACTCTGGTTGTTTCCTTTCAGGCTATGCTGAATTGTGCTGGTATGAAAATAAAAGTGAAGATGGTGTTTCTGTGGTGTCTTTTGGGCTCCTCAGGGTATATTCCCAGGAGTGGTATGGCTGGGTCAAAAGGAAGCTCAAATTCTAGACTTTGGAGGAATATCCATATTGTTTTACAAAATGGCCGTACCAGTCGACATTCCCACCAACAATGGATGAGAATTTCTTTCTGCCTGCATCCACACCAGCATTTATTCTTTTCTTTTGATATGAGCCAGTCCCTGTGTTGTGAGACAGTATCTCATTGTTGTTATGATTTGCATCTCTCTGATGATTAGTGACGATGAGCATTTTTTCATATGCCTTTTGGCCATTCGAATTTCTTCTTTGTCGAGGTTTCTGTTCATTTCTTCTCCCCCATTTTTTGATGGGGTTGGTTGTTTTCTTCTTGTAATGTTTTACCAGTGCCTGATATATCCTGGATATTAACCCTTTATCAGATGGGTCTTGGTTGAATATTGTTTCCCATTCAGTGTACTGTCTTTGTATTTTTTTATTGTTTCTTTTGAGGTGAAGAATTTTTTAGTTTCATATAGTCCCATATGTTTATCTTTGCTTTTAATTTATTTTTAGTGGTGTTTTGTCTTTGAAAATGCTTTAGGCTTTAATGTAGTAGAGGGTTTTTCCTATATTTTTTCGAGGTACTTTTATGGTTCAGGTCTGATATTGAGATCTTTAATCCGTTTTGCCAAATACCATTAACAATTATAGACCTCATTCCCATGACCATGGAATGGTTTGAGGCCCTTTATGTTCCTGGAGGAAGCAGATGCCTTTGGGCTCTACTAGCATGAGATAGGACATATTGAGATGTTACTGGTGCCTGCTTGAGCAAATTGATGATGAATGGGAAGACAGTGATACAGTGATTATTTTAAGCATTTTAATTTTTCTTCCTTATGTTGAACCAAGGTTTTTGTTGCTGCTTTTTTGTAATGCTTGGTGTTTTGTCTTCAAGATCACTCATATCTTTTTCATCATTCACCATCTCTATCTTTCAACAAAAAATATCATCATTTACTCAAAGCAGAACAGAAGTAATTTCATTGGAGTGATTAAAATATTAACAATATGACTATTTCCCCCTAGTCCTGTCAGGAGTGATCTCTGAGTATAGAGCACAGAACCTGGAGAAAGCCCTGAGCACCTCACTCAGCCCCAGAAGCACTTAACTTTTGAGCCCTGCCAGGAGTGGAGCCCTGAGCTCAGCTACGAGTAAGTCTGAGGACAGCAGGGTGTTGTCTCCAATCAAACCTGGAGCTACCATAATGCACGAGATGAGAGGCAAGTACAAGAGTATCCCACCCACATGGCAGAGCCTGGCAAGCTACCTGTGTCATATTTGATATGCCAATTATCAGTAACGATTATAGACCTCATTCCCATGACCTAATGGAATGATTTGAGGCTCATTATGTTCTTGGAGGGAGAAGATACCCTTGGGCTACACCAGCATGTGATAGGATGTACGGAGATGTTACTGGTACCCGCTCGAGCAAATGGATGAACAAAGGGAAGACAAGTGATGCAAGAAATACAAGTGAATCCATTTTGATCTAACCTTTGTGCATGGTGTTATAGAGAGGTCCAAATACGTTTTTTTTTTGCTTTTTGGGTCAGACATGGCGATGCTCAGGGGGTTACTACCGGCTCTGCACTCAGACATTACTCCTGGTGGTGCTCAGGGAACCATATAGGATGTCAGGGATCGAACCCAGGCTAGCATGGGCCGGCCGCATGCAAGGCAAATGCCCTACCAGCTGGGCTATCACTCCGGCCCCCAAATTCATTTTTTTGTGCCCAGTTTTCCCATCACCACTTGTTTTAGCGTCTTTCCTTGCTTCATTTCGGGTTTTTTCCTCCTTTATCAAAGATTAAATCATCATGAATTTGAGGCTGGGTGTCAGGATACTCAACTCTATTCTGTAGGTCCATTGGTGTGTTTTTATTCCAACACCATGCTGTTTTAATTACTACTGCTCTGTGGTACAGTTTTAAGTTGGGAAAGGTGAAGCCTCCCATCTTTTTACCAGGATTGCTTTAGCTATTGATGGGGTTTTATTATTCTATATAAATTTCATGAGTGTTTGGACAATTTCTTTGAAGAATGTTATGGGTATCCTTATAGGTACCACATTCATTCTGTTAAAGCTCTAGGGAGTATTATCATTTTGACACTGTTGATTGTCCCAGCCTAAGAGCAGAGAATGTGTTTCCATTTCCTCGTGTTCTCTTTTCTATCTTGAAGCACTGTTTTGTAGTTTTCTGTGTACAGGCCCTTTACACTCTTAGTTAAGTTGATTTCTAGGTATTTGATTTTTTGTGTCACAATTGTGCATGGGATTGTTTTGTTACTATCCCTTTCTTCTCTTTCGTTATTCGTATATAGGAAAGTCACTGACTTTTGTCTATTGATTTTGTTCCCTGCCACTCTACTATAGGTATTTATTGTTTCTAGGAGCTTTTTGGTAGAGAGTTTAGGGATCTCTAGGTATAATATCATGTCATCTGCACATAGTGATAGCTTGACCTCTTCGTTGCCTATCTGGATGCCCTCAATGTCTGTTTCTTCTCTGATTGCTCTACAAAGTACACCCAGTACTATATTGAGTAGAAGTGGTGGTAGTGGGCAGCATCCTCTTGTCCCTGATCTTACTGCAAAGGCTTTCAGTTTTTCCCCATGGAGACTAATACTCGCTGTGGGCTTTTGTTACATGGCTATGACTCTATTGAGGAAGGTTCCTTCAACTCCCATTTTATGGAGGGTTTTTATCATGAACTGGTGTTGGATCTTGTCAAATGCTATCTCTGCGTCTATTGATATGATTATCTGGTTTTCAGTTTTTCTCTTATTAATATGATGTAACATGTTGTTTGACTTACGAATGTTGAACCATCCTTTTTATTTATTTATTTTTGTTTTTAATTTTTTATTTTACCACCATGAGAACAACATCCCAAAGATGTTCATAATTGGGTCTCAGTCATATATTGTTCCAGCCCCCATCCCTTCACCAGTGCCCCATTCCCACCACCAATGTCCCCACATTTCCCCATCTCCCAGCTCCAGAGCAGGCATTTCTTCCTTTGTTCCCTTTCTCTCTGTCTCTCTCGGTCTCTCCTTCATCTTTTCCAATTCTTATTATATCATGTTATATATAGAATTACAAGGATTGGACCACCCTTTTATTCCCAGGATGAATGCTACTTGTTCATGATGTACAATCTCTTTGATGAAATTTTGGATTCTGTTTGCAAATATTTTGTTGAAGATCTTAGCATCTGTGTTTATCAGGATGATTGGTCTGTACTTTTGTGTGTGTGTGTGTGTGTGTGTGTGTGTGTGTGTGTGGTCTCTGCCTCTTTGGATATCAGGGTGATATGTGCCTTGTGAAGCTTTTTGGAAGACCTTGAAAAGGACTGGCAGTAGGTCCTCCTTAAAGGTTTGGAAGAATTCACTAGTGAATCCATCTGGACCTGGGCTTTTGGGTTTGATCAGACTTTTAAAAATATTTTATTATACCACCGTGAGATATACAATTACAAAGCCTTTCATAAGATGTTCATATTTGGGTATCGATCATAGAGTGTTCCAGCCTCCATCCCTCCACCAGTGCCCATTTCCTACCACCAGTGTCCCCGATTTCCTCCCTCCCCCAACATGCCTCTATGGCAGATTTTTTATCTCTTTTTCTTTCTCTTCTCTCTCTCTCTCTCTCTCTTTCTCTTTACCTTCCCTTACACATTGTGGATTGCAATACATACATTTAGAGGTTTTCATGCTTATCTTTTTGCCTGTATTTAATGCTCAGTTCTAGGTTGGTATTAGCACTTTTGACAATTATTAGCACACTGTTCCATTCTGTCTTACCTAACCTTGACTCCCACACATTTGTATAATTCCCACCTTTGACAAGACCTCCTGATCCAGCAAATGAAACAAAAAGAAAATTTACAATTACGAGTGATATTAAATATTACTTTAGGATTCTAAATTGTTTTGGGACCCAAAGCAAATTTTGTGACAAAGTGTTTCTAGCTGTCTGATTATAACGAAATATAGTTTGCACTGTCCATAATTACTGAGAGTCAATTTGCCATATTTTAAGTAAAGTCGCATGTCTGGAGCAAAGTCTGAGGGACTACTTCTGGAATGGTTATAGCAGTGATACACATGAATGAGTTTCTGGAGAGCAGCAATCAGGAACTCATTGAATTGTCAGGAACACTGGATCAGGTCTCAGAAACACTGGAACAAATGTCTTGAGCACTGGAACAGGAGTTTGGAGCGCTGGAACAGGTGTCCGGAAAACTGGAGTAGGCATCTTGCAGGACGTCTTCAGTAAGGAAACAATGGCACTGGTAATCATCATCTATTTGCTAGAGAGGGCACCAGTAATATCTCCATATGTCCTGTCTCATGCTAGTAGAACCCAAAGGCATCTTCTTGCTCCAGGAACATAGTCTCAAATCATTATATTAGGTCATGGGAATGACCTAATATAAATGTTACTGGTATTTGGCATATCAAATGCAACACGAGCAGCTTGCCAGGCTTGCCGTGCGGGTGGCATACTGTTGTAGTCACCTCTAAATAAAGCATTTAATGATGAACTGCACAGCCAGATTGAAAAAAAAAACTGCTGCAGGGTGGGAGTCGATGATCTGGGCTGTGATAGTCTGGTCTGCTGGGTGGAGTTGTGATGACAGGGAAGTTCGGATGTGGAAAATGGTGGTCCCCATGGAGTAGGGGGTTGTCTGGCTTGTTGTGAGGCTCTGCTGGGGTGGCAGGCCAGGGCTAGAACCTGCCATGCCTCCCAGGCGCCTCATGAGCGGTTCGGCACAGGGAGAGCAAGTAGCAGCTCTGCCCCATGTCTGAGAGTCTCTGGTTCAGCATACCTGGGCTGGATTGAAAAAAAAAAACTGCTGCAGGGTGGGAGTCAATGACTCCGGCTGTGATGGTCTGGTCTGCTGGGTGGAGTTGAGTGACTAAACTCCACCCAGGTCCGAACTTAGACCATACAAAAAGCCCAAGTCTCCCACCAAAGAGAGAGGATCTCACCCGAGAGGAGTCCTACCCAAAAGAAGGGGAAAAGGCGAAGGGGCCTCAAGTCAGTCCCCTTATATACATCAAAGTAATCCTATCTGTGACAGGGAGGGTCCTGTCAACAAAGAAGCCTAAACAGATTGTAGAAGGGTGGTACCACACCCCTATTACAGGTATAAACAAAGGTTACCCAAGGACTAATCCATTTTACTGAGATTATCTCTTATGTAAAACACTGGAGAGAGAGGGGGCTGGTATAAAGTAATACATCTTAATTTCATGAGATTCATGTAATCTAGATGGTACCCACACGGTCCCTTCTTATTATATATGCACCAGGGTGATTCTGAGTATCCTGTTCTCTGTATACTGAAAGGGTCACACTCGCATGCTTGAGAGCAAACTAGCATGATCCTTCCTATAATCTTCCTATAGTCTCAACGTAGCCAGGGTGGTAGTCTCCTGGTAAATTCTAACTGTCCCACGCTGGGTGCAGTGGGTATAAAGAGGAGCTGTGTCGAATCTTTATTTATTCTTAGACGACAGAGCAAATCCATCTGGGGACTGGGGACTGGAGTTCTGAGACCGCACTTTCTCCTCTGGATGGTGGGCCGACCCAGGGTAGGCTATGTTTGGCAGGGCAGATGGTGGTTTGTAATCTGCCTGGCTCCCCAGCTGGGCCTCAGGCCGATCTTCCCAGAGCAGATGTCTAGGATCATTGAGGAATCGCTGGTTGCGCCCGGCATGTTAGGCAAGTCTGTACCATCCATTGCTGCCCTCTGTGGCGTCTCTGGCGCTGGGTGCAGGTCAGGCCTGGGATGAGCAAGGAAGAGCAGCCACGACACAGGTCCTCTTCACCGAGGGATCGCTGAGGGCGGAGGCGGAGGGTGGCCGGAAGCCCGCGCTCCCTCTGCGGCTGGGAGCAGGGTCAGGTGGTCCCGGACCCGCGATCCCTCTCCCGTCCGGTCCCCCCAGGCCGGCTCCACGCCGCTCTCACCACCACAGGACTGGTAATCATACCTGTAATTTAATCTTGTATCACTTTTCTTCCCGTTGTTCATCAATTTGCTCGACTGAGCACCAGTAACATCTCCTTATGTTCTGTTGCAACCAAGTGTACCCCAGGGACATCTGCTTGCTCCAGGAACAGGAAAAGCCTCAAACCATATTTCAGGTCATGGGAATGAGGTTGATATCACTATCACTATCTTCCCGTTGATCATCTATTTGCTAGAGCAGGCACCAGTAATATCTCCATATGTCCTGTCTCATGCTAGTAGAATCCAAAGGTATCCACTTGCTCCAGGAAAATAAAGAGCCTCAAACCATTATATTAGGTCATGGGAATGACCTAATATAAATGTTACTGGTATTTGGCATATCAAATACGACACAAGCAACTTGCCAGGCTTGCCGTGTGGGTGGCATACTCTTGTAGTCACCTCTAAATAAAGCAATTATTGATGAACTGCACAGCCGCTAGGGGCCGTGTGAGCCTGGCTGTGATAGTCTGGTCTGCTGGTGGAGTTGTGATAGTCTGGGAGGAGTTGTGATAGTCTGGTCTGCTGGGTGGAGTTTCTTTTCCAGGAATCTGAGCTACCCTGATCTTCAGAGTCAGATTGCTGCTTATTTCATGATGTCACTGACCATACACTTACCATTCGTGCCACAAAAGTGATCAGTGATCTCGCAGACTGCCTGAAGCTGAGGTGACGTGTATAGGTCTACCAGCTACGTGGAGCTTCAGCTTGCTGTTTATTTCATGATGTCACTGACCATATACTTTCCATTCGTGCCACAAAACTGATCAGTGAGCTCACAGACTGCCTGAAGCTGAGGTGCCATGTCTAGGTCTATTCTTGGGAGGCATGGCGAGTTCTAGCCCTGGCCTGCCACCCCAGCAGAGCCTCACAACAAACCAGACGACCCCCCGACTCCATGGAGGCCACCGTTTTCCACATCCGGATTTTTTTTCTCATCACAACTCCACCCAGCAGACCAGACTATCACAGCCCGGATCATCGACACCCACCCTGCAGCATTTTTTTTTTTCAATCCGGCCCAGGTATGCTGAACCAGAGACTCTCAGACATAGGGCAGAGCTGCTACTTGCCCTCCCTGTGCCCAGCCGCTCATGAGGTAGGTGCCCGGGAGGCATGGCGGGTTCTAGCCCTGGCCTGCCACCCCAGCAGAGCCTCACAACAAGCCAGACGACCCCTCCCCGTCTCCATGGAGGCCGCCGGTTTCCACATCCGGACTTCTTTCTCGTCACAACTCCACCCAGCAGACCAGAGGTCGATAATTGTTACTTTTTTTTTTGGCATATCAGATAAAACAAGGGTAGCTTCACAGGCTCTGCTGTGTATGTGGTATACTCTCAGTAAAAGGCTCTCATCTCGAGCATTTACTGATGAAATTCAATGGGGAAAGATCAGGTTTTCTCTTGGGGGGAGCTCTGAAGAGCTGCAGAGTCTGGATTTTTTGAGAATGACTGACCTCATTGTGTGGGGTTTGCTCCTGCTTCCTGCAGGATCACTGGGATGAGAGGTCACAACTAGAACCTGCCTAGTACTGTATACAGTGTATTAAGGGATAAGATCTTGGGAAGGAACTGATCCTAACATCTAGTGCTATCTAAAACATTGGCAGTCATGTGCCCTGCCCACGGAGCATTGGGTCTGGCATATCTCTCTTCCGGGGTAGCTGGTGTGGAGTTGGCAGGAATGCAAGTCTGGGATGGAAAGAACAGAAATAATCCAAAACATGGGGAAGTAGTGAGATAAGTATGAAAAGTGATGAATCCAAAATTGATGAGTCTAGTAGGTCAGTAACAGAGCTGATGAATCCAACAGAGGCTTGTTGTGGTCAGAAACTGAGAGGCTAATAGTTTAGACATAACATAGACACAACATTAATCACAAACATAATGGTGGCCACCACAAGCACACACACATTTGATCGATCAGTATATTACAGCTGTATATATGACCCATCTAGGGTGATTGATGGCAATGAATCAAAGGTTTCATCAGCAAATATGATGGTGAGAAAGCGTGTTTTCCTGTGAATAGGACATTAGAAAAAATCATTTTTGAAGATCATTAATTTTTTAAAGAGCACTGTTTTAGGAATCTCAGATTATTGAGTGCTGCAGCACAAGTCTATTGCATTCCAATGTCTTATCCTGTGAACAGAATCATTAGAAAAACATTTTTTCATTGATCTGGCAAGCCTTTTTGACTATATTCTTTTTTAAAAAAAATATTTTTATACCACCGTGAGATACACAATTACAAAGATATTCATAAGATGTTCATATTTGGGTTTCAGTGATACAGTGTTCCAGCACCCATTCCTCCACCAGTGCCCATTTCCCACCAGCAATGTCCCTGATTTCCTCCCCCTCCCTTATCCTGCCTCTATGGCAGGTTCTTTATTACTTTCCCTTTCTCTCTCTTTCTCTTTTCCATCCCTTCCACAATGTAGATTACAATACATGCATAAAATTGGTGTCATGTGTATCTTTTTGTCTGTATTTAATTCTCAGTTCTAGGTTGGAATAGAACTTTCCAAAATTATTGGCACACTGTTCCATTCTCTGTCTTACCTAGCCTCTGATTCCCACATATTTGTGATACACCTTTGACAAGACTACCTGATCCATGTTTCACCTGACCTTAGATATTGGTATCATATTATATATACATATACATATATATACACATATATATATGTCATGCAAATAAATGCATTCTATATCTGTCTCTCTCCTTCTGGCTAATTTCACTCAACATGATCCTCTCCATTTATGGCAAATTTCATAAGTTCATTTTTCCTAACAGCTTCATAGTATTCCATCTTTCTAAAGAAAGATGTACCAAACTTTCTTTATCCAGTCATCGATTCTCGGACACTCTGATTAGTTCCAGATTCTGGCTATCATGAATAATGCTGCTATGAATATAAAAGTAGAGGTGGTGTTTCTGCTTTGTATTTTTGGCTTCCCATTATATATTCCCAGGAGTGGTATGGCTGGCTCAAATGGGAGCTCATTTTCTACTCTTTGGAGGAATGCCCATATTGTTTTCCAGAAAGGCTGTACCAGCCAGCATTCCCACCAACAATGGATGAGTGTCCCCTTTTCTCCCATCACGCCAGCACTTGTTGTTCTTGCTCTTTTGGATATGTGACAGTCTCTGTTGTGTAAAATATATCTCATTGTTGCTTTGATATGCATCTCTCTGATGATTGATGATGAAGAGCCTTTTTTCATATGTCGTTTGTCAATTCGAATTTCTTCTTTGCTGAAGTTTCTGTTCATTTCTTCTCCCCACTTTTGATGGGGTTGGTTGTTTTCTTCTTGTAAAGTTCTAGCAGTACCTGATAGATCCTGGGTATTAACCCCTTGTCAGATGGGTATTGGGTGAATATTCTTTCCCATTCTGTGGACTGTCTTTGTATCTTGGTCACTGTTTCTTTTGAGGTGCAGAAGCTTTTTAGTTTCATGTAGTCCCATATGTTTATCTTTTCTTCTAGTTGCTTTGTTTGTGGTGTTCCACGTTTGAAGCTGCCTTTAGTTTCAATGTCATGGAGGGGTTTTCCTATATTTTCTTCATTGTATTTGATGGATTCAAGTCTGATACTGAGATCTTTAAGTCATTTTGATCTGATTTTTGTGCACGGTATTAGACAGAGATCCAAATTAACTTTTTACAGTTCACTGCCGAGTTTTCCCAACACCACTTGTTGAATAGGGTTTCCTTACTCCATTTTGGCCTCTTTGCACCTTTATCAAAATTAGATGATCATGTATTTTAGGTTGGGTATCAGGATACTCAATTCTATTCCATAGGTCCACAGGTCTGTTTTTATTACAATACTATGCTGTTTTAATTAATAATGCCTAATAGTACAGTTAGAAGTTGGGGAAGGTGATGCCTTCCATATTCTTTTTCCTGAGGACTGCTTTAGCTCTCCATGGGGGTTTATTTTATTTATTTATTTAATTTTTTAAAAAATGTTTTATTATACCACTGTGAGATATACAATTACAACGTTGTTCATGTTTGGAGGTTTAGGTCACATAGTGTTCCAGCACCCCGCCCTTCACCAGTGCCCATTTCCCACCACCAGTGTCCCCAATTCCCTCCTCCCCTCCCATAGCCTGCCTAATGGCAGGTTCTTTATCTGTTTTCTCTCTACCTCTCTCTCTTTTCCTTCTCTTACACATTGTGCGTTGCACTACATACACTTAGAGGCCATCATGTTCATTTTTTGCCTGTATTTAATGCTCAGTTCTAGGTTGGTATTAGCCCTTTCGACATTTCTTCACACATGTTCCCTTTCTGTCTTACCTAACCTCTGTCTCCCACATGTTTGCAGAAATTTCCACTTTTGGTAAGACCCCCTGATCACATTTTGCCTGACATTGGATTTTGGTGTCATAATATATATATATATATATATATATATATATATATATGCAAATCAATGAAGTCATTCTATATCTCTCTTTCCTTCTGACTAATTTCACTCAACATGATCCTTTCCAAGTCCATTCATTTATTGGCAAATTTCATTCCTTCATTTCTTCCCTAACAGCTGCATATTATTTCATTGTGTAGATGTACCAAATTTCTTTATCCAGTCATCAGTTGTTGGGCATACTGGTTGTTTCCAGTTTCTGGCTATAGTGAATAGTGCTGCTATGAAAATAAAAGTGCGGATTGTGTTTCCGCTGTGTGTTTTTGCCTTCCCCAGGGTATATTCCCAGAAGTGGTATGGTGGATCAAAAGGGAGCTCAATTTCTAGTCTTTGGAGGAATGTCCATCTTGTTTTCCAGAAAGGTTGTACAAGTCGACATTCCCACCAACAGTGTATGAGAGTCCCCTTTTCCCCACATCCACGCCAGCACTTTTTGCTTTTACCCTTTTGGATATGGGCCAGTCTCTGTGGTGTGAGGTGATATCTCATTGTTGTTTTGATTTGCATCTCTCTGATGATTGGTGATGATGAGTATTTTTTCATATGCCTTTTGGCCATTCGAATTTCTTCCTTGTAAAAGTTTCTGTTCATCACTTCTCCCCCTTTTTTAATGGGGTTGGCTTTTTTTCTTCTTATATAGCTGTACCAGTGCTTGATATATCCTGGATATTAACCCCTTATCAGATGTGTATTGGGTGAATATTCTTTCCCATTCTGTGAACTGTCTTTCTATCTTGGTCGCTGTTTTTTTGAAGTGCAGAAGCCCTTTAGTTTTATGTGGTCCCATATATTTATCTTTTCTTCTAGTTGCTTTGTTAATGGTGTTTCACCTTTGAAGATATCTTTAGCTTCAATGTCGTGGAGGGTTTTTCCTATATTTTCTTCAACCTACTTTATGGATTCAGGTCTGATATTGAGATCTTTAATCCATTTTGATCTGATTTTTGTGCAAGGTGTTAGACCCAGGTCCAAATTCATTTTTTTACATGTAGCTGTCCAATTTTCCCAGCACCACTTGTAGAAGAGGCTTTTCTTACTCCAGTTTGGACTCTTTGCGCCTTTATCAAAGATTATCTGATCATGTCTTTGAGGGAGGGTATCAGGACACTTAACTCTATTCCATATGTCCACTGGTCTGTTTTTATTCCAATACCATGCTATTTTAATTACTACTGCTTTGTATTACAGTTTGAGGTTGGGAAAGGTGATGTCTCTCATCTTCCAAGGATTGCTTTAGCTATCCGCGGGTTTTTTTTATTCCATACAAATTTCAGGAGTGTTCGGTCAATTTTTTTTAAGAATGACATGGGTATCCTTATAGGGACTGCATTGAATCTGTACAAAGCTCTAGGGAGTATTACCATCTTGATAATGTTAATTCTCCCCACCCATGAGTAGGGAATGTGTTTCCATTTCCTTGTGTCCTCTTTTATTTCTTGAAGCAGTGTCTTCTAATTTTCTTTGTAAAGGTCCTTAAAACACTTGGTTAAGTTGATTCCTAGGTATTTGATTTTCTGTGGCACAATTGTGAATGGAATCAATTTCTTAATATCCCTTTCTTCTCTTTCATTATTTGTATATAGGAAAGCCACCAAATTTTGGGTATTGATTTTGTACCCTGCCACTCTACTATAAATATCTATTGTTTCTAAGAGTTTTTGGTTCGAGAGTTTAGGGTTCTCTATGTATAATATCATGTCATCTGCAAATAATGATAGATTGATTTCTTCCTTGCCTACCTGGATGCCCTTAATGTCCTTTTCCTCTCTGATTGCTATGGTAGTACTTCCAGTACTATATTCTTTTCTTCGAACTGGGGATCTGCGTTTTTTCTCCATGGTGTTGCAGTGTTCAGGGATAGATTCCTCTAAAGTACTCTTTCTTATTCTTGAAGATATTACTTTCCCTTGGTGTTGAATTTTCTTGTTATTGTATTAATATGTGGCCAACCACACTCCTCAGGGAGAATCTCTTGGAGTATTCTTATTTGAGTTTCTTTTAGCTGGTATCCGTTAATCTGGGAACAAGCACTCTTTAATTCTGGGAACTTCACAGCAGTGATGGCTTTCACAGTTGCTTCTTCATCAGGATTATCTTCCTGCCCCTCTGGGATGCCAATGATCCTTATGTGTTTCCACTAGTTTGGTGGACCACATCTGAACAGCGAAAATGGCGGCTATGGTGGTGGGTGTGTCTCAATTGGCTACTTCCAAGAACCCCAGAGGTAATGGGCCAAAACCCATCCTCCTGCATGGGTCATCCATCAACACTACATGTCCTCCTGGGAGCCTCATGGTCATCTGGGCTAGGGAGAGCTGAATGCCAGCCCTCCTGGTTGCTTCTGAGTCTCTGCATGCTATGGCTGGTAGCCCGGGGCAGTTCCTGGGTGGGGCCACTGGACTCCTGAACAAGACAGAGTGGGAATGGGTGGCCCCAGCTCCATACTTCAGCTAGTTGTTACACTGCTATGGTGACAATTCAGTGAGTTCTTCATTTCACCTATCATGTTTTTAATATCTGTCGCATCTGCTTGTATGTTCTTTTGATTATTTTCTAATTTATTAATTGATTTATTTATTTCATTATAGCACCGTGAATATACAATTACAAAGAAATTCATGTTTGGGATTCAGTCATACAGTGTCATAGCACCCATCATTCAACCTGTGACCATTTCCCACCACCAATATCCCCAATTAACACCACGCTCCCCTAGCCTGCCTCTATAGCAAGTTCTTTATCTGTTTTCTATTTGTCTCTCTCTTTCTCTCTCTCTCTCTATCTCCCCTCTTAAATACTGTGGATTACCCTACATACATTTAGAGGTTTTCATGTGTATCTTTTTGCCTGTATATAATGCTCATATCTAACTGTTATTATCACTTTCGACAATTATTAGCACACTTTTCTCTCTCCAGCTCACCTAACCACTAACTCCCACACGTTTGTGCTGTATTCCACCTTTAGCAAGACCTGAGATTGGGCCCCCATGGGCAGGGGTTCCGAGCCCTAGGACAAGACGGGGTGTCACACCAGGTGCCTTTGCTTCAGCTCTCTGTGAACTTCACATGGGTCTGGCTAGGAGTTGTGTACTGGCTCTACATTACTTAAATAAAATTTAACAAAGTAATTAATTAATTAATTAATTTGGACCTTTTTAGAATGTCACTTTAAATTTTTTCAATATTTTTATCTTAAAAATTATTATACCACCGTGGAATATGCAGATACAAAGATGTTCATGTTTCAGTCATAAGTGTTCCAGCATCATTCCCTCCATCAGTTCTCATTTCCCACCACCAATGTCCCCGATTCCCTCTCCCCTCCCTCCCCTGTGTCTATGACAGGTTTTTTATTTCTTTCTCTTTCTATCGCTTTCTCTTTTCCATCCCTTCCACATTTTGTATTACGATACATCCATCAAGAGATTGTCATGTGTATCTTTTTGCCTGTAGGTAATGCTCAGTTTAACTTGTTATTAGCACTTTCGACAATTATTAGCACACTGTTCCATTCTCTGTCTTACCTAGCCTCTACTCCCACAGTTTGTGAAAATTTCCACCATTGACAAGACATCCTGATCTATGTTTTACCTGACCTTGGATATTGGTGTCATAATATGTACATATATATTTTCTCTGCCTGCCTTTGGGTATCATGGTGATATATGCCTTGTGAAGCTATTTGAAATTGCTTCTGTTTCTTCTATTTCCTTGGAACTGCTTGAAAATGAATGGCAGTAGGTGGTCCTTAAAGGTTGGAAGAATTCACTAGTGAATCCATCTGGTCCTATGCTTTTTGTGTTTGGGCAGACTGTTAATTACTGTTTCAGTTTCTTCATAGGCTATTGGCTTATTCAGGTATGCAGGTCTTCTTTTTTTCAGCTGAGGGAGATTATCGGACCCGGTTTTTGCCATTTGTTCCAGATTCTCATATTTCTTTTTTTTATTTTTTTAAATATTTTATTATACCACCGTGAGATATACAAATAAAAAGATATACAATTAAAAAGTTCATGTTTGGGTTTTGGTCATACAGTGTTTCAGCACCCGTCCCTCCACCAGTGCCCATCTCCATACAAATAAAAAGATATACAATTAAAAAAGTTCATGTTTGGGTTTTGGTCATACAGTGTTTCAGCACCCGTCCCTCCACCAGTGCCCATCTCCCACCAACAACATCCCCGGTTCCCTCCCCTTTCCCAGCCCTGCTCCATGGCAGGTTCTTTATTTCTTTCCCTTTCTCTCTCTTTCTCTTTTCCTTCCCCTCCAGACTATGGATTACAGAACATACATTAAAAGGTTGTCATGTGAATCTTTTTGCCTCTATTTAATGCTCAGTTCTAGGTTGGCATTAGTACCCTCAACTATTATTAGCACCCTGTTCCATTTTCTGTCTTACCTAAACTCTGACTCCCACACGTTTGTGATAATTTCCACCTTTGACAAGACCTCCTGATATATGTTTCACTTGCGATTCTCATATTTCTTGATATGCAGACTCTCAAAGTAGTCTCTGATGTTTTTGGATTTCTATGGTTTCTGTTAGGATGTCCCCCTTTTCATTTCTGATTCTATTTATGTGTTCTCTCTTTCCCTTTCCTTTCAATCTTTCAAGAGGGTGTTGATCTTGTTTATTTTTTCAAAAAGCCAGCTCTTGGTTTCATTCATCTTTTGGATTGTTTTTTGGGCTTCCAGCTCATTGATTTCTTTATAAGTTTTATTATTTCCTTTGTTCTGCCTGCTTTGGGCTCCTTTTGTTGGTCTTTTGCTAATGTTTTGAGTTGTGAGATCAGGTTATTGATGTGGGCCCTTTCTTTTTTCCTGATGAATCCTTGCAGAGCTATAAACTTTCCTCTTAACACTGTTTTTCGCTGTATCTCACAAGTTTTTAGAGTCCATGTCTTCATTTTCATTTGTTTCCTGGAATCTTTGGATTTCTCCTTTGATTTCTTCTATGACTCATTGTTTATTCAGTAGTGAGCTATTCAGTTTCCAGGTGCCTTTTTGACTCTGTTTTTGTGTCTCTAACTTCCATTTTCAGTGCATCATGATCTGAAAAGATAGTTGACACAATTTCTATCTTCTTGATTTTATGGATGTCTGTTTTGTGGCTCAATATGTGATCTATTTGGAGAATGTTCCATGTGTGCTGGAGAAGAATGTATATTTGACTTTTTTTGGGATTTAAAGCCCTGTATATATCTAGCAGTTCTCTTCCATTTCTTCGTTCAGTGACAGAAGTTCTTTGGTGAGTTTCAGTCTCGTCGATCTTTGAATTGTTGATAGAGCAGTCATGAAGTCTCCAACTACAATTGTTTTACTGTCAATGTCTTCTTGAAGTCTTAGCAGATGTTTTAAGTATTTTGCTGGCCCCTCATTGGGTGCAGATATATATTAAGAAATGTGATTTTTTTTCTGATATGCATATTATTAAGAAGTGGCATTCCCTGTCCCTTCCTGTTGGGGGAGCTGTTGTGGTTCCCAACAATACCAAAACCAAGTTCCCTTCTACCTGCATAGCCGTTGGAGAGGGATGAAAACTCAAAAAATTGGCACAGCTTTAACATGTTTTACTATCACAGTTTCTGATATACAATCCAAGAACAGGAAAATCCTCAGACTCTGGGTTCCCGGCTGACCCCCGGCCACGTGCAGGCCAAGATGGCTGCCAACACATGATGAAGCCCAGCAGAAAACAGAAAGGACGGAGTAGCAGATGCCCAGGGAATCCAAAATGGCAAAGGCTCTTCTGCTTTCTCTCTGCTTTTTTATAGATAGAAATCTGCCAAAACTTTGTAGCCAGGTCCATCGTGGGCTGGGCTATCTTGAGAGGAATGCAGGTAAACAACTCTATTGATAGGCAGCACTTCAGGTGGGCCTTTTGACTTTACAAGTGCCAGAGCTGATTCAAAGCCTCCCTAGCTGAGCTGGGAGAGGCAGCAAGCTAAGTGTAGCTGGAGCTTAAAGTAGGACATGTCACCCAACACCTTCTGACCTTTTGCTGCCTGCAGTCTATGTTGTCAGATAGTAGTATGGCCACTACGGCCTTTGTTGGAGGAATTGTTTGCTTGGAGAATTGTTTTCCAGCCTTTGACTTTAAGTCTGTGTTTGTTCTGATTATTCAGATGCATTTCTTTTTTTTTAACATTTTCCCCAGTGTATTGTTAAATAAAATTGCTGAAATACACTTGAAAAACAGTTAAATTAAAATAATAAATTCTGCCAATTTAATATGTAGTCACTTATGCATGAAATTATTTTTTAAGTATTTTATTATACAAATAAAAAGATATACAATTAAAAAGTTCATGTTTGGGTTTTGGTCATACAGTGTTCCAGCACCCGTCCCTCCACCAGTGCCCATCTCCCACCACCAACATCCCCGGTTCCCTCCCCCTTACCCAGCCCACCTCCATGGCAGGTTCTTTATTCAGATGCATTTCTTGTAGGCAGCAGGATGTTGGAGTCAGTATTTTAATCCATTTTGGCACTCTGAGTCTCTTATTTGGTACATTTAGACTGTTGAAGAGAGAGATTATTGTCATAGATTTTGTGTCATCTTCCTAAATAAGTTGTTGTGCTTTTTGGGTTTGTCTTATGTTATATTAGTTCCTACAGTCCTTATATTAAATTTGGTTTTGAATCTATGAAGTCCCTGAGCTGTTGCTTGCCCAAGAAGTTGTGTATCTTTTCTTCAAATCTGAATGTGAGTCTAACCGAGTAAAAATTCTGGTGAAGTCTTCATTTCCTTGAGTTTTTTCAAGATATTCCAACATTTTCTTCTGACTTGAGTGTTTCCTCTGAAAAGTGCTGTGAATCTAAGGGAACGCTCCTTTGTATGTGTGATTTTCTTCTTTGCTTTTTCTGCTTTCAGTATCCTATCTCTAACTATGGTTTTTGTCATGATTCTGGAGTTGAATGCTAGTTTAGTTATTTTATTTGTTCTATATTTCTGAACCTGGGCTGGGCTTGAAAAAGAGTGCTGCAGGGTGGGACTCTGATGATCAGGCTTGATATCACTTCTTCTGCTGGGTGGAGCTCTGATGAATGGGAATCAGAGGTGGCCCAGGTATGTCTGATCCAGAGATTCACATACACAGGGCAGAGCTGCTACTGGCTCTCCCTGTGCCCAGCTGATCACAAAGTACCTGTGAGGGAATGTGGGTTCTAGCCCTGGCCCACCACCCCAGCAGAGCCTCACAAGAAGCCAGAGGAGCCGCCACACCATGAGGCCCACCATTTTCCACTCCCCACTCGTCAGAGGTTCACCCAGCAGAAGAGCTGATCACAAGGTGGCAGCGCGGTTCATCAATAAATGCACGAAACTAGAGGCAACTATAAGAGTATCCCACCAGCACCTCAGAGCCCGGCAAGCTACCCGTGCTGTATTTGATATGCCAAATACCCGTAACAATAATAGACCTCATTCCCATGACCTGATGGAATGGTTTGAGGCTCTTTATGTTCATGGATTGAGCAGATGACCTTGGGCTACACTAACATCTGACAGGATGTTTGGAGATGTTACTGGTGCCACTCGAGCAAATCAATGTTCAATAGGAAGACCAGTGACAAGTGAGAAGTGACAACTATGATGTGGCTTGGAATATTCTTATTTGGGTTTCTTTTAGGCAGTATCCTTTGGGCCTCCTGAATCTGGGAACTAGCACTCTTTAATTCTGGGGACTTCACAGCAGTGATGCTTTTGCAGTTGCTTCTTCATCAGGATAATTCTCCTGCCCCTCTGGGACGCCAATGATCCTTAGGTTTTTCCTTTTGACTTCATCTCGATTATTTCTTGTGTTCTGTTCATTAATTGTGAGTCTTTTCTCCATCTTCTGCTATTGTCTATAGTGTCTGCATCTCATCTCGAGATCACATTCTTTCTGCAGCAGTTGTTATTAATTTTTAAATTATTTTATTACACCACTTTTAGACATGCTGTTACAAGATGCCCATGCTTGAGTTTTGGTTCTACAGTGCTTCAACACCTGTCCCTACACTGTATACATCTCCCATCACCAATGTCCCTACCTCCCTCCCCACTGCCCCAGCCCACCTGCATAGTGGGTTCTGAAACTCCTTTCTTTCTTTCTCTCTGTCTCTTCCTCCTGCCTACCTTTCCTACACTTCATGGAATGTAGTATATTCTAGGACATGATTGGTTCCACTAGTTTGGTGGACTATGTCCAGACAGCGAAAATGGCAGCTATTGTGGTGGGGGAGTCTTATCTGGCTGCTTCTGGGGCGCCCCAGAGATGATGGGCCAACACCCAAAAGACATTTGTCCTCCTGGGAGCCTCATGGTCAGCTGAGCTAGGGGAGGCTGAATGCCAGCCCTCCAGGTTGCTTCTGAGTCTCTGAATGCTATGGCTGGTCGCCCTGGGAGAGTTCCTGGGCAGGGCCACTGGGCTCCTGAACAAGATGGAGAGGGGGAAGGGCTGGCCCCAGCTCTATACCTCAGTAGTCTTTACACTGCTATGGCAGCATTCCAGTGAGTTCTTCTTTTCACCTATCATGTTTTTAATATCTGTCATATCATTAATTAATATATGCATTTCATTATACCACCATGACATATATAAATTACAAAAAAATTCATGTCTCAGATTCAGTCATATAGTG